>CAUYRT010058128.1:0-23305 GCA_963574885.1 Lepilemur ruficaudatus | reverse complement strand
AAAGAAATTAATTTGCCAACTAAAAATATATACAAAAAATTTGCCAGGCATGGTGGTGCATGCCTGTAGTCCCAGCTACTCGGGAGGCTGAGGCAGGAGGATCGCTTGAGCCCAGGAGTTTGAGGTTGCTGTGAGCTAGGCTGACGCCACGGCACTCTAGCCTGGGAAACAGAGTGAGACTCTGTCTCAAAAAAAAAAAAAAAAATAGTGCTACAGCAGTGGAAGATAACACACTTTTTGATATTTTCAATGCCTTCTACTTCAAAAATTTCAGGAATGATAACATTATAACATTTATGTGTTCTTAATTCTGTGTGATTATCAAATATTACATCTTATTTGTACTTGAACAGGGAAGAATTCATCACCACTTGCTTTCAGTAGTGTCCATATTACTTGGTCACCTTAAAAAAGAGGTTTTACCATTTTTTTAATGTTTAACCTGTCATAATTAAAACTAAAATCCAGCTGCCAGACTCATATTCTGTTATTCTTGGTTTCAGGTCAAACTTCCTTTTCCTGTAGATCAAATCACAGATCTTCCAAGGAACGATTTCCAGATGATGATTAAGATGCACAAGCTAACCTCAGAACAGTTAGAGTTCATTCACGATGTCCGGCGGCGCAGCAAGAACCGCATTGCAGCCCAGCGCTGCCGCAAGAGGAAACTGGACTGTATTCAGAATTTGGAATGTGAAATCCGCAAGCTGGTGAGTTGTGATCAGCAACCCGACGTGGCCAGAACTAATGAAAAGTTACAACAGTGAAGGTTGAAAAAGTAGAAGGGTCACCCTTCAGGAAAGTTTGAGTTTATTTTTAAACAGATTTCTCAACAGCAGTAATAGTTTTATATCAGCAGGGTGTGTGTATGTGCAGGTGTGTAATAGTCTGTCAATATTTTACATCCCTCAGCCATTCTGTAAAGGTTGTTCTTTTTTATTTTCCATTTGACACAGAATAATAGCTGGTGTTTATTGCTTGCATCTGTGGGCCACGTAGTCGTCTAAACTGTTTTTGTGGGCCGGGCGCGGTGGCTCACGCCTGTAATCCTAGCACTCTGGGAGGCCGAGGTGGGAGGATCGCTCAAGGTCAGGACTTTGAAACCAGCCTGAGCAAGAGCGAGACCCTGTCTCTACTAAAAATAGAAAGAAATTAATTGGCCAACTAAAAATATGTATAGAAAAAATGAGCCGGGCATGGTGGCGCATGCCTGTAGTCCCAGTTACTTGGGAGGCTGAGGCAGGAGGATTGCTTGAGCCCAGGAATTGGAGGTTGCTGTGAGCTAGGCTGATGCCATGGCACTCTAGCCTAGGCAACAGAGTGAGACTCTGTCTCAAAAAATAAAAAATAAACTGTTTTTGTGGCATTACATTTAATACTTACACTAACCCTATGATTTAGGTACTGTTTTATCCTGTTTACAGAAGAGGAAACTATGACAGAGAAATTAGGTAACTTCTCAGTACACAGTAGGGCTTGAATGCAAACCTAGGTGTGTGATTGCAGATTGTATGTTTCTTACCACTGCTTTCTCCTGCCTCCCAGCAGAAGAGTGTGGGTTAGAGATAGAACCCCAGTTGCCCAGCCGGATGATCTCACGGTGCCCTTTGCAGCCCCAGAGTCCTTGGTCTTACAATTCTGCCTCAAAGTGACTGCCTTATCTTTCCTGTGCCTGGGAGTATTTTGTCTCGGGGAACAGACTACCCCATACTCAGAGCTACGTGCCCCTACTCCTTCTCCTTGATAAGCAACCTTAAGCTACAGGAAATAAATGCAAGTGGCCTCTTGCTCCTGACTGTAGCTTTGAAGGCAATCGAGGGGTTGACCTCCTTCATCTCAGCTTTTCGGTTGGCCAAATACTGGGAACTCGTCTCAGGTGCCATGTCTGTGTCAAGCTGAAGAAGAAGGAGGCTGCATAATGTGATCATGATCCTAGTTTGGGTCCTCAGACTACTTGCAGGAATGTTTTGCCTCATGGAAAGCCACCGTCCTGATGAGAACCTGAAAGTGAGGATGAGATGCTTGAAAAGCACAAGGACATGGCATAAGCTATCAAGATAGCCCTGGACTTCAGGGTCTTTTTCTTTTTTTTTCTAATTAACACCCACCAAGCAGGGAAAATCTGCCTGTGTGCAATAGCTCCCATCCCGAGGAAAGTCAAGCCCAAGCTCCTTAGCAAGACATCCCTGCCCTCTGGTTCAGTCTGTAGCTGCTCCTCCAGCGTTACCTCCCACTCCCTTCCTAGGGCTCGACTCACGGTAAGATCAGACTGTCTGCAGTGCCCCACCTCCCCTGCTCTCTTACACCCCTTCCCCTCTGCCTTGGACATTCCTCTGCTTTCTCTGACCCTCTCTATTGTTCTTTAAGAGTCATGTCACGGGCTGGGCATGGTGCTCACACCGGTAATCCCAGCACTCTGGGAGGCCAAGGCAGGAAGATCGCTCAAAGTCAGGAGTTGAAGACCAGCCTAAGCAAGAGCGAGACCCCTGTCTCTACTAAAAATAGAAAAAAATTAGCTGGACAACTAAAAATATATAAAAATAAAATGAGCCGGGCATGGTGGCGCATGCCTGTAGTCCCAGCTACTTGGGAGGCTGAGGCAGGAGGATCACTGGAGCCCAGGAGTTTGAGGTTGCTGTGAGCTAGGCTGATGGCACAGCACTCTAGCCTGGGCAACAAAGTGAGACTCTGAGACTGTCTCAAAAAAAAAAAAGAAGTCATGTCATGAATCACCTCAGGAAGCAGGGCAGCTTTCCTGAGTTTCCAGTTAGGCCGGGCACCAGCCCTTGGAAGCCTGACCTGACCACTGGCTTGGTGCCTGTCACTTAGTCTTGAATTATCTGCGTATGTGCTTGTCTCCCCAGCCCCCAGCCCTCAACTCTAGGTTCCTCAAGGACAAGGACAGCATCCTGATAGTCTCTGAATATCCAGTGTTGGGCCCATTGTTGGCACTCAGGAAATGTTGATTGCCCCTAAAATTTACTGGAAATTGTGACTATTCAGATATGGATATTATGAATTTCTTCTTTCTTAAAATTTTTCTGTAATGTTGTCTTAACAACAAGAAAATTTAACTTAAACCACCTAAGGAAACAAGACATTCCTGCTGGTGAGTGTGTGTCTTCCGAAAGCCTATTGGGTGCCGGTAGCTGAGCCCACCGGGTATGAGTATACAGGGCACATGTCTGTAGTAATTATTGCCCTGCGTGCCTCTTCAAGTGGTAGAGTAATTGCAATCACCCATATTTGAGAAATGCCTGGTTTTAGTAATTAGGATCTGCTTGGCATGATTTTGTAATACTGAACAAATAAAATCTAAGCCACACACCAGGCAGATATCTCAAACACTTTGCTAGCTGATAAACCAAGAGGGCATCTTCTAGTTTTCCACCCACTTTCGGGCAACTCCTTAAATAATGCGCTGCGTGTGAGTGCTGACGAGAGTTCCGCATGCCCATCAGTGTTCATCGGTGACTTAAAGATTCGTGCTCTTGACCAAGGCTGATTTTTACTGCCTTTTCCGCAGAGCGCCAAAGCACCGCCAAATACAGCACCTCATTTTCTTCCGCCTAGACAGTGGTCGGAGCATTAACGATGAGCAGGCCTGGAGAGGTCAGTGCCTTGGCCAAGATGATGTGGCGGAATTGAGCCTGGATTCCTCTCCTGGTGCCTAGCAGTATCACTCCCCACGTTGCAGATTTCCAGGTTAAAGGGAGGGAGGTCCAGGTTGCGCAGCCACGCATATAACGTTTCTTTCCCCAAGGAGACCTCCCAGATGTGCTTTGTTATCCGCCACCCTGTGGCGGGGCTGCTGCGCCCCCTGGCCTGGCCTGAGTGGTGGGGACAGTGCCGGCGGGCCGGGCAGCTGCCGCCCCCACCCGGTCCCCACGGCCCCGCGCTCCCTCCCCGCTCCCATCTCCCACACCCGCCGCTCAGCTGTCGCAACCTTGCATAATGTATTTCTCTCGAGTTGGAGTTGTACATCTGTTTATTTTTCATGTTTAAAACATGTTTTCTTGATAAATTTATAAATATTGTAGCAGGTGCCCTTTCCCCGAGTAAATCTCTCTCCGACACACACGCCCACGCCGCCTGCCAGATTGCGTTTGTGCTGCGGCACGTGCAGCTCTGTGTAGGGGACCCGTCCCTTGGGCATGTCGTGTGCTCCTTCCTCTCTCTCTACCCGCCCCCCCTCCTTTTCTCTCCCATCCCCGCCTCGCCTCGCCTGCCCGCCCTGCCCAGGGTTGGTGAGGACTCGCCTTCACCCTGCCGCCAGGGCCACTTTCTTCACCCCTTCAGCTTCCCCATCTCTCCTCCACAAATACGGATGGCAAACCTTAGTTACTGTCCTCTCTGGGGCTGAATTCATCCCTCCGATGGGGCGATGAATTTTAGTAACACAGGCACATGCGGGATTTTGTTTAAGGGGGAAAACATCTCAGAACTTGGGCTGGTACATGAGGGCTCAGGCTCCACACTTCCGTCCCCCCTTCCACGTCCAGGGAGAGTCGCTGCTCGAGGTTCACTGTCCACAAGAGCTGTCCCCAAGGGCATCGTCATGGTCCATCTGTGCTGCTGCCAGGGCCAGAGAGCCTGCTGGTGTTAGGTTGAACCATACGAAATTGCTGATGGTTGACTTTTTTTGTGTAGTTTTTTTAAATATAGACTCAGTCTTTTAGGAGCAGTTTAGGTTCACAGCAAAGTTGAACAGAATATACAGGGAGTTCCCACACGCACAGCCTCCCCGACTGTCAGTACCCCCCACCAGAGCGGCACATTTGCGACAACTGATGAGCCTACATCGACACATAGTTATCACTCAGAGCCCACAGTTTACATCACGGGTCACTCTTGGTGCTGTACGTTCTATGGGTTTGGACAAATGTATGATGACGTCTATCTACCATCACTCAGACGAGTTTCACTGCCCCAGAAATCCTCTGTGCTCTGCCTGCTCATCCCTCCCACCCTTTACTGAGCCCCGGCAACCACTCTTGTCTTATTGTCCCCATAGTTTTGCCTTTTCAGAATGTCATGTCATTGGAATTAGTCCATTTTTGTCTTTCAAAAATGGCAACCTAATACATTGGGGAGAGATTTTCAACCGCAAGATTTGAGACTCAGTGTTCCAGTTAATTCTCTACAAACCCCAAATTCCAGGAAACCAGAACACTGACTCCCTGAAGTTTTCTGGTTGGTGGTCGTTTGCTGGATGCTTGCCTGGGCCTCAGAGAGGGAGCAAGAGACATCAGCGGCACCTCCAAATGGGCGGCTCAGATAGCAAGCAGATGGGGCAGGAGCATGTGTCCAGCCTCCTTGGATGTGTGTCTTTCACGTTTCTAGATCCTGACCTGGTCGTTCGTGAGTTACATTGTAATGCAGGACGCAGAAACAGGGGCTGGAAAACTCCCAGAAACAAGGCCTTGTGTCCTCCACTTCAGGCTTGATGGAACCTTTTTTCTCCTCTGTTGTCCAGGTGTGTGAGAAAGAGAAACTGTTATCAGAGAGGAATCAGCTGAAAGCATGCATGGGGGAACTGTTGGACAACTTCTCCTGCCTCTCCCAGGAAGTCTGCCGAGATATCCAGAGCCCTGAGCAGATCCAGGCCCTGCACCGGTACTGCCCTGTCCTCAGACCCATGGATCTCCCCACAGCCTCCAGTATTAACCACCCACCCTTGGGTGTTGAGCAGAACCTTGCAGCCTCCCAGTGTGCAGTGGGGGAGAATGTGCCCTGCTGCTTGGAGCCTGGTGCGGCTCCCCCCGGGCCTCCCTGGGCACCCAGCAATGCCTCCGAGAACTGTACCTCTGGAAGGAGGCTGGAGGGCACTGAGCCGGGAACCTTCTCAGAGAGAGGACCTCCTCTTGAACCCAGAAGCCAAACGGTGACCGTGGACTTCTGCCAGGAAATGACTGATAAGTGTACAACTGACGAACAGCCCAGGAAAGATTTCACCTAATGACTCGGATCTGCCTCCCAATCCTCACACCTCTCCCATCCAGGTGTTCTTCAGTCAGCCTGTGGCACTGTTCATCTGTTGTCTCGAAGAACCAAGAATGAAATTGGTGCACACTACAGCGGTCTTAGCAGCAATACTGTTCCGAAGTATTCCCTCATTCAAGCAGGAGTGCTAGATAGTTACCTTCACAATGGTGCTACCCCTTGCTCAGGCGAGGAAAGACGACAGTGACGACACTGTCTGTCTGTGGCTTAATTCAGTCTTCACAGGGATAGACTACAACACCTCTAGGACCCAACCACGGATTTTTTTTCTCAGTGGCCCATGTCACAAACCCTATCTCAGGAATTTCTTCTGAATGTTCAATTTTTTTCATTGAAGACAGCTTCTATACACATCAAAGTTTTATAGCTAGACTGTACATATTATATATAATATATATAAAAATATATATATCTCCATATGCAAACGTCCTGCATGCCTCAATTTTCTCATCCTAAAACTGGAAACTTCATTTCTCATTTATAAACAGGTTCCAACATTCCTCTTATTTTGTCTCTGATGCTAGAACTAGTTTGGTAACTGTTAACATGGTCATTTTTCTTGCTTCGCAGTTCAACTGTACTTATTTATGGACAAAATTCAATGTTGGAAGCTTTTTTTCAAGGTTTTATTTCAGACCTTTTTATTTTGTTTGGTTTGGTTTTGGCCCCACCAAATGGTGTCATTTGAGCATTGTGGGTTTGTTTTTTGTTTGGGGGTTTTGTTTTTTTTTTTTTTTTCCTTGCAGATACTGTACAGTAATGGTCAACTTTGCCACTTGCACTGAGTTTTGGGTCAAACCTATTTTCTTAAATGAAGTTGTAACTTCAGTATAACTCAAGTATACTGTATATTCTTTGCTTTTAGTTAAAAAGTAAAACATTTTAGCTAATTAAAAAGCACTCAGGTGATAATTATGTAGGAAAAACAATCTTGCCAAATAATGAATTCATCCTAGGATGTGTAGACAATAATCTGCTTGAATATTTTTATATTTCACCTCCTCCCCACCTTTCCCTAAGCAAAGTTTAAATGCAGATAGAGAGTTCAGAGTTGATGCTGGATGTTCAGATTCCTGAGTGGAGAGAGTTTGGACATCTCACTCAAAAGTCCATCAAAACAGCAGGAATCCATGCTTTTAGACCAGAACTCAGCAGGCATTGGCTCCTAGCAATCCAGTTAGAACTGTTTTCTCACCCAGGGAGTAAGTCCCATTCATTTCAACACTTCCTCAGGGCTCAGCCTGCTCTTGGAAGTGTTGTGCAGTAGAACCTTCTCCTCTGAAGGACACGGCTGGCCAGCCACCCTGCCCTCCTACCCAGGATCGGCCTCCCAGGACATCTTGCCTGAGGGGATTTGATTGGCAGCCCCAAGGGTCCTGCCCTTAAGTGGCAGTGCCCGAGTTACTGCAGCTCACCCAGTGTAGGAGAGAGCAGGGCAGTCTCGAGCCCGAGATCCATCCCTTCTACAGGCTGACACATTTCTTTCTCCTTTCCTTCTCCAAATGCTTTGAGTTGTATTCTGAGGTTCTTCTGCCCGTCTCCTGTCTGAAGGCAGACTTCATTCTGAGGCTTTGGACAAGACATCACCAGGAGCCCTCCCTGTTTCCTTCCCCAGTCACACACGTACCCTCCCCTCGCCTGATGATAATTTTCTTCTCTTGCTGCAAAACTGGTTGGCTTGCAACCCAGAGAGAGCAGCTTCCCTTGGCTCTGGGGGCATATTGGCCCCTGGGCGCGTTTACAGGAAGGTGTGCCCCAAAGGAGGAGGAATCAGCTCCCTCCCTCCAATGGTCCTAGGCCTCCCTCGGTCTCAGTGCTGAGGGCCACTCCAGCCTGGCTGGGGAAGAGAGTCCTGAGCGGTTTGATGTGGGGATGGGGTGGTGGGCAGTGGGGAATAGATGGTTGACTTTGTTTCTTTATTTGTGCCATTGTTTGGACGATATTAAAGCTGCATGTAAAAGGGGAAATTAGTATATGATGTAGGCAAAAAGTGAAATCATAGTAACATATGTTTTAGTATTATTAACTTTTTTCTGTACAAATATTAGCGCTAAATGTTTAAATATGTATGAATGCCAGAAATTTGTTGGTTCATGCAGTAGGATAAAAAAAAAAAAGGCTTTTCTTTTAAAAAGGTTCCACTTTTAAAACCTGCCTCTGGGTTTTTGTTTTTTCTCATGTGTGTATGTACGTGTGTGTGAGACAGATTTTGATAAAGCTCTGTGTTGGAGCTACTGTTTTGTTATGGTTGTTGGAGTTTCTTGGCCTAGTAGAACAGTTCTGTGCTTCACCGTGAGTTTGCCTTTGTAGAAAACTGGTGACAACTAGAATTTAAACTCAATGTGAACCACGTGATACTTCACAGGTCTGTGTCATGGTGGAGGAGTCCACGGACAGTATTTGGTTTTTTAACTCTCTTGTTGCCTTTTTAACTGACCTCTTCTCTTCTTTTAAAAAAGGAATGTTTTCTGCTCATATCAGAACCAGGTCCAAACCAGCTTCCTGGCATGATTTACCCTGGTGACAACTCACATGCAACTGGTAGTCTTGACCACATTCCACCCGTGTCCCCGGGCTTCCGTGGTTCCGCAGCCCAGACCTGTGCGGCAGCCATTTCCAGGAGAGCTGGGAGTCTCTTTATTTCTCCCCTAACTCTCTCCTCCTCCCACCAACCCCTGCCGTAGGAACTGGTTAAACAGGATGCTCTACAAACTGTCTTTCTCTTTCTTAGGGATTTTTAACAAGTTATTTCATTCATCATCCACCGTGAACAGTGACTAGCTTTGTGCCGTTGTTCATGTGATGTGTGTGTGTCTTTCACTGTTCTAAACTATGTGCTTGTCAAAATTATTTCTGGGTTGATTCGAAAGGAGGACTCGCTGGGGACCAGAATCCAAATTGCCTCAAGTGGAATTTAAAACCCAGCCTGTCTCCTTTCCCTGAGATCCCTTAGTCAACCCCATGCCTTTTATGAACATGAAAAGCAAGTGAACAGCAAGGAATAGCGTTTGCCCAATTTGGTGACATTTAATTGTGTCTTTAAGGACCCTCCCACCATGGGCTGTTTAGGAGGCTCCCAGTGACAGCCTGCTGGGCTCTCCAAATGGCTGGGGTAGGAATGGTTGCTGGGGCAGAGCCAGTGGAGGTGACCCTGAGACTAATTAGCATCCCACCTAAGTCTACTCCTCCCCCCGGGATCTGCCTTGGTCTTACTTGTTTCTCCAGACAACCTCCCTTCATGCAAATTGGTCAGGCTTTGGGCAGGTGAGTGCTTTGCTATATGTGTTTGTTTCTCTGCGTTATCTGGGGGTGCCTTGAATAAAATTGAACTTCATTACATACTGATTCTGGAACAAAACAAAAAAAAAGCTGGCAAAATGACTAGGCCATCCTGCTACTTCTCTTCTGAGTTCCCTAATGATGACTCAGGCGTCAGAGGTGATGCTGCAGTAGAAAACGTTATTTTGTATGTTGTACAAGTAATTTATTAACTGTCTTTCTAAAGGTATGCTGCTTTTAAGATGCACTATAATTTTGGATGTAATCCTTGTATTGCTTTTCCAAGGAAATAAAAAAAGGCTAGTGATCGGTATGCCAACTGCCACTGCTCCTTCCAAAGGAGCCCGGGACCAGCCACAGAACTGCGTGAGAGGACTGGCTACAGTTAAGTGTGCACCGTGTGAAGTTTAATGCTGTTGTCAAGAGGCCTGAACCCACACTTTCGCTTTTGATATTTTATGGTTGCTATTCAAGAAGAAAAAGAGGAAACAAACAAATGTTTGAATATGATAAGCTTTTTAAGAAACTGAAAAATCCTGTCCCGGGAAGCTGCTCTAGATCTTATGGAGTAGCATAATCCTCTTAAAATGAGTAAAAGCCACCTGCAGAGTTTCTCAAATCCCCCTTTGGCTACCTATTTCTATACATTATGCCCTATTTAAACTAGGAGCTTACTTCAAACTCTGCTCCGCTGTTGCTTACAGTGTAGGAGTCATCTCAGATCTACAAGGGAGCAAGAATCAAGTTTGGTCCTCAAATCACTGTAAATAGAGTAAAGAACAAGATTTTTTTTTTTTTTTAAGAATAAAGCTATCCACTGTATCATGAGTTAGTGTCTCTTCCCAAAATTGAGGATTTTGTTGTAAGTTCAACTTCTGGCGAGTCAGTCCACAATGCAACGCCCTGTGTGGGGTTGGCATTCATACAGGAAGTCTGTGTGCATGGAGGCAATCTGTGTTCAAAGTGTATGTTTGTAATACTGCCCGAGCCATCTCATGACCCAAGCATCAAAGACTGATGCTGTAGAATAGAATTTATTTGTACACAAATAGTGTGTGCAAATAGTGTTTGTACATAGAAAAGACTTATTTGTGGCAGATTAAGGATAAGTTATTCAACAGACGGTGCAAAAACATTACTTGCAAAGAAACGTAAGTTTATAGTATTTTCCTACACTCCATCCTGGGAGATAGTATTTATATCAAATGATTATCAGTGCATTTTAATTGTAATATGAGAATGATGCTGCCATTTTGTGAAGAATTCCCACTTGGTTGCAGAGGCCAACTTTCATAGCTTTGATTTATGTTGTGACATGGTGTATGCATTTTGCTATCAAGCAATGGATAGACAACTCTGACTTTCATTTTCATTCCAGTTTATTGACCTCAGATAAAAACACTGGCCCTTCTTAGAAGCAGAAGTGCACAAAGACCATTCATTTCAGGTAGACTCGAATTCAGTGCCAAATGCTCCCGTGGGGATAATCAGACATGTACGTTGGGAAAGAGTGAAGGGACTTGGACAAAGAGGGGTTTGCCTACAGATTGATGCTAAGTCTTCCACCAAAACATGTCTGGAAACAGACGGGGCCTCCACTGGAGTCCTAACAGTGCGTTTTGCGTGTGCGAATGCTGGGATGCCCATTCACGCTCTGACATCGAAGACGTGGCACTTCTGGTGAGTAATCAGGAAGATTCCATGTGCATTTGGGAGCTTCAGGTGCTTGTTAGACACAGGGAGCCATTCAAGGCAAGCACCACCTTTGCTTGTGAGGCCAAGAGGGCCTGTGAGAATTTGTTCCAGAACCAGTCTGATGCAAGTGCACCTCTAATATATGCCTTACAAACTCCAGAGGCCATATTCAAAACAGGGTCTTCTCAGTGTATGCAAGGGGCTGCATCCCCTCTCCTCTTCCTCCCCAGGTCGAACAATACGGACAGTTTTCACACATATCTACCTGTATAACCCTCTGTACCTCTCATAACTGGTCAACGACTGTAACAGGTTACATCAGGTGTTTTTCTACATACTTTTTACACAGATTCTATGCGATTAATGTAACTTAATTCAATGCATCATTTTATTGTACTAGTTCTTAGGCTTGTCCTTATTTTTTTCTAAGTGATTGTGGTTTTTCTTGTGGTTTTTATTGTAAAAATGAAAGGCTGTTGATGCTTATTCTCTGTAACTAAGAATTTTTACCTTTTGGGGAAAAAACATTGCTATGAACTAATGAATTTAAACTTCATTTACTCATTGTAAATACACTATCGTGCAAAAAAAAATTTTCACTCAATTGAATTGCTAGTGTTAAATGAATTTTGTCTAGACACCATTTCTGTTGACGAAATAAAGACATATCATTATGCATTGTAAAGTGATTTTCTCTGCCTCTGATCCCTGTGTTCCAGATTACAGAGCAGGAAGCCTCAGGACATCTTTTTTGCTAAAGGGGCCATTTCTCTTCCTCTAGTTTGTACCCTTACCTGCTACCTGATTAATCTGATTAGAAATCTTAAAAACTTGATAATGCTAATGCGATTCCTAAATTCTGAATTTAAAAAATCCCTAGTGCCTTTGAGAGTAGACAAAAGACATTAAACCCAATATCTTGGTTCTGACGCTGTACTGTTGCTATGCAAAATGTTACCATTGAGGAAAACTGACTGAAGCATATTGCTTCTTGCAACTGCATGTGATCTACAGTTATATCAAAATAAAAGGTTTAACTTTTAAAAAACTAAATGAAAGTAAACGAAGAAAAAGGCATTAAACCAACACCAAGATGCAATGAGCTGCAGGGAAAGGAGTTTAGAACTATGGTCGGGGAGTAAGTACAGTCATGTGTCACTTAATGACAGGGATACAGTCTGAGAAATGCATCTTAGGCAATTTTGTTCTTGTGCAAACATCATAAAGTACTTACACAAACCCAGATGGTATTATCTACGACACACCTAGGCTATATGATATAGCCTATCACTCCCCAGCTACAAACATGTACCGCATGTTACTGTACTGAATACTGTAAGAAACTGTAATATAGTGGTAAGTATTGGTGTATCTAAACATAGAAAAGGTACAGTAAAAATATGGTATAATCTGATGGAACTACTGTCATATATGCAGTCCATCATTGACCAAAATGCACAAAGTGTATTTGATAGTTTGTGTCAGATTTTGATGTAAAGGGAAAATGGGATATTGAATGGTGGGCAAACCAGTGGCCGTGAGTAGCACTGGATTGGAGCTCTGAGGTGAGAGAAACCCCTAGAGCAGAGCAGGAGCCGTCAGGCTGAGCCGTCAGGGAGCCTGCGAGTAATGACTGTGCAGGGTGGGGCTGTGCTGCAGAGATCCAAGTTTCAAGACATGCAAGGGATCAGGCTTTATCCCATCCACCAGCTGGGAAACTGAAATTAAAAGCTGCTGAATTCTCCCTCGGACGAGTCTCCCTGGGCACCTATTGAGTCAAGGAGGGCTTCCCAGGGGGCATTTAATAGGTTTTGCAAGTGTGTTCTGAAAACATCACAGTCATAACATTTTCAGTGCAAGAGGTAGCTTTCCTTTACTTGAAGACACGAAGTTATTCAATCCATTCTGGAAAAAACAGGTTGGTCTAAATCCCAAAATTTTCTATAGGAAAACCTGGTAATTTAGAACTGATGGTCATTTGCACCTTCAACCCTGACATTTGCTTTTGTGGAAGGAATGACAGTCATGGTTTGAAACAGAACAAACCTCACCAGCTGCTGCGTCCTGCACGAGGGAGGCGTTCATGCAGTGTCCAGCGCAGATAAACAGCAGCTGTTGTCTTTCCTACTTGGCATGTGCTCCGTATGAGCGATTCGTATCTGCTTCTGGGTGCAGTGAGGACTGGTTCCCTCTACAACTCTAATACATGCCTTACGATCTCCAGAGGCCCTGCCAGCAGTTTTGTTTCATGTATTTGCAAATAACTGAGATATTCTTTGAAATAGTTTTAGAATTTTTCGCTCTTCTCTAACCCGCCACCCCCTCCTCTCAATAGGGATGCAAGATTGTACTTGACTTTTTTTTTTTTTTTTTTTTTTGAGACAGGATCTTGTTCTGTTGCCCCGGCTAGAGTACAGTGGCATCATCAGAGCTCACTGCAACCTCCAACTCCTGAGTTCAAGCAATCCTCCTGCCTCAGCCTCCCAAGTATCTGAGACTATAGGCACATGCCACTGCACCTAAGTTTTTTTTTATTTTTGTAGAGACAGGGTCTCACTATGTCGCTCAGGCTGGTCTCAAACTCCGGGCCTCAAGTAATCCTGCCACCTTGGCCTCCCCACCTGCTGGGATTACAAACATGAGCCACTGGCCATGAGATGGAGGAGGGAGGAGCTAAGTGGCTCCTTTCATGGGAATTGAGCCCACGTTTGTGGCTCTCAGAACTCAGAACAAGCAACAATCAGCCAAGCAGCCTCACAGTTGACTAGTCAGTACACAGCACATGGCCATCCATCTCTCTGCACCCTAACAAATGCCAAGTGCTTTTTTTTAAATTTCAGAGTATTATGGAGGTACTTTTTTTTTCAGAATATTATGGGAGTACACTTTGCTTACATATACTGCCTTTGCACTGCCCAAATCAGAGCTATAAGCATGCCTATTCTCCAGAAAGTGCGCACCGCACCCCTTCTGTGTGAATTTACCCATCCCTTCCTCCCTCTCCCACCTGCCCGATGAATGTTACTATAGTATGTGCACGTAAGTGTTGATCAGTTAATACCAATTTAATGGTGAGTACATGTGGTGTTTGTTTTTTCATTCTTGTGATACTTCTCTTAGAAGAATGGGCTCCAGCTCCATCCAGGATAATACTAGAGGTAGTTCATTTTTTTTGTGGCTGAGTAATACCCATGGTATACATATACCACATTTTATTAATCCACTCATGTATTGATGGGCACTTGGGTTGTTTCCACATCTTTGCAATTATGAATTGTGCTGCTATAAACATTTGAGTGCAGGTGTCTTTTTTATAGAATGTCTTTTTTTCGTTTGGGTAGATACCCAGTAGTCGGATTGCTGGATCAAATGGTAGTGCTACTTTTAGCTCTTTGAGGAATCTTCATACTACTTTCCATAGAGGTTGTTGCCAAGTGCTTTTTGCTGTACCTCTCCTGGATGGCTTGGGACCACTGGGAGGGCGGGGAGGGTGAGGAAGAGGTGCTGGCTTCTACCACTCCCCAGGAAGCACCTGTTGGGCCACAATCTTGGCATCACCACTTACGATGAATGACCCCAGCTGGATACAATAAAATCACATGAGTGTTTGCCAGTGTTGTAATCAATATTTTATTTCCATGGCATTTATGCACTAAGAATCCAACTGGTTCTGCCCCAAGAGATGAACTGATGAGAGGAAGAGAATGGAAAAGCTTCTCATCAACCTCTTCTTTAAAGACAGGAGCATGTTTGAGTCCAGGCTGAGTGCAAAGCTCCAGGCCTGCTCTGACCCATGTTTGAGGGGCCAGCTGCTACTGTCACCACCACTGCAGAGCTGGGGCAGCAGCAGCCCCAAGATCGTCTCTGATGGTGCACTGTTCCTCCCTGCAATTACACCGGACCTGCCGCAGGCAGTGTGGTCGGGTGGGGCAGTCAGGGGCTGACCCCAGCCCCATGAGGGCAGGGCCTCCTGCGGAGGGGAGGCCAGGCTGGGAGCACGCTGTTCACAGCCTGTTACCTGGCGGTTGTCTCTGCGGAGCCTGTGGGCCCCCAAGTTCTTCCTGCACTTTGGGCTGACAAAGGTACAACCTTCCTCCTGCAGATAGCCACTGCTCCTGGTGCATTATTTTTTCATGATAGATGAAAGTTCTAGAAGCATATTCTGAAAGAGACAGGAAACCAAAAAAACAAACAAAATAGACTCAAAGGGGTTGTAAAAGTCAGCTCTGCCCACCCGCCAGGGACTCTGTATGTCATAAATATCAAGGATCCAAACAAAACCTGCTACATGGGCCAATTCTCCCAATGTTTTCCCATAGACGAACATCCTTGTAAGAGGTCCTGTTGCTTGACGGTGTTACTGTGAAAGATCTGAATCCTACCTACCATCTCCTCCTCCTCCCCTTCTCCTTCTCCTGTGGTGGTGTTTTGTCCAAAATCCAGGCCTAGAACTAAAAGGTCAAGCTTTTCCTAAGCATCATCTTAGTCCCCTCTACAAGTAGCCCTATTTTTGGTTTTGAATGATGTGGAAGGGGAAAATTGGTTAAAATGTAGACTGTTCCATTTTGTAGTAATCTGTCTCTGATCCTAAAAATACGCTCAACTCAGGCTGCCACGTGCAGGAAAAGCAGGAGTGTACGAAAAGGAGCTTGGGTTGAGTCAGACAGGCCGAGGATAAAATTTCAGCTCATCTACTCATCCAACAAGTATTCACACAACTTAACTGTGAGACTTTGGACAGGTCACCTCCTTCCTTATCTGTAAAATGGGGGTTCACACAGGGTTACAGCAGTGTCCAGGCCACGATCAGTAAAGTAGGTATCCTTCCTCCTCTTCTTTGAATTCTTTGGTAATTGATAAATTGTGTAAAACGTAGCCAAAAGGTTCAATAAATTCTAACAATCCTTGGCTGGGCGCTGTGGCTCATGCCTGTAATCCTAGCACTCTGGGAGGCCGAGGCAGACAGATCGCTCGAGGTTAGGAGTTCAAGACCAGCCTGAGCAAGAGCAAGACCCCATCTCTACTGAAAAAATAGAAAGAAATTAGCCGGACAACTAAAATATATAGAAAAAATTAGCCGGGCATGGTGGCACATACCTATAGTCCTACCTACTCAGGAGGCTGAAACAAGAGGATCGCTTGAGCCCAGGAGTTTGAGGTTGCTGTGAGCTACGCTGACGCCATGGCACTCTAGCCCGGACTACAGAGTGAGACTCAGTCTCAAAAAAATAAATAAATAAATTATAACCATCCACCCTCCAAATATCTACCTAATAACCCTTGTTAATAATGTTGAGTCAAAAAATACCTTCTCAAATGAGACGGTACCTACAAGTCAAAGAGAAATCTTTAGATACCATGAGCAAGGATAAAAGACAAGGAGACTGAGAGAAAATCTTCTAATGTCTATATAAACAAGGGATTTTTTTTTTTTTGAGACAGAGTCTTACACTGTGACCCAGGCTAGAGTGCCTAGCTCACAGCAACCTCAAACTCCTGGACTCAAGCGATCCTCCTGCCTCAGCCTTCTAAGTAGCTGGGACTACAAGCGCACACCACCATACCCAGCTAATTTTTTCTATTTTTGATAGAGAGGGGGTCTCACTGTTGCTCAGGTTGGTCTCAAATTCCTGAGCTCAAGCAGTCCTCCCACCCTGGCCTCCAGAGTGCTAGAATTACAGGCATGAGCAACCGTGCAACCATGCCCAGCCAGACAAGGGATTAATATAATACCATATAAGAACTCCTAGGGAAAAAAAAAAAGAACTAGAAATCAGAAGAAAGACAAATATTCCAACAGAAAAATAGGCAAGGATGATTCACAGTAGAAATACAGATGGCCAATAAACATACGAACAACCTTAGTAGTAATCACAGAAATGTAAATTGAAGCAAATAGAAATATTTTTAGTTCGTCAGATGCGGGCGATAAGGTAATGTCTGCTGTTAGCAAGAGTATAGGGACATGGGTGCTAATGTGCTGGTAAGAAGACAAATTGGACTAGCCCTTCCGGACCAACAGTTGGCAACATCAAAACATAAAATGTGCATGCTTGTTAAAACCAACAATGCCACTTCTAGGCACCTACCAAAGTTATATGCATGAGGCCAGGCGTGGTGGCTCACGCCTGTAATCCTAGCACTCTGGGAGGCCGAGGCGGGTGGATCACTCAAGGTCAGGAGTTTGAAACCAGCCCGAGCAAGAGTGAGACCCCGTCTCTACTAAAAATAGAAAAATCAATTGGCCAACTAATAATATATAGAAAAAATTAGCCGGGCATGGTGGCCCATGCCTGTAGTCCCAGCTACTCGGGAGGCTGAGGCAGGAGGATTGCTTGAGCCCAGGAGTTTGAGGTTGCTGTGAGCTAGGCTGACGCCACGGCACTTGCTCTAGCCCTCACTCTAGCCCGGGCAACAGAGCGAGACTCTGTCTCAAAAAAAAAAAAAAAAAAGTTATATGCATGAGACACTCACTGCAACATTGTTTGTAATAGAAAAAAAATTAGAAACATCCTAAGTGGCTATCAAGAATGTTATGGTACATCCATATCACAGAAAAGTATGAGCTGATATAAAGACAGAGGCAGCTCTATAGGTGCCAATAAAGATCCCTGAGACATATCATTAAGTGAGCCAAAATAAATTGCAGAGACGTCTCGGAATATGATCACATTTATAAGTTAAAAAACGAACAATACGTGTGGACATATATTTGTCCTCAAAGATAGATTATGAAGGCATTGAGGAAGAGAGGGCACACCCATGCTGTTCACAGAGGTTGCCCTAGGGGAAGAAAATAGGAGTTCAGTCCAGGTGAGAATAGGAGGAGATGAACTTTCCCATGGCCGGGTTCACATTTTACTCTATGTTCTTTTATATTGTTTTAATTTGTTTAAATGAGCATGTATTAATTTAGTTTGAAAAACAATAAATAAGAAAAAAACAGTTCTTCCAAATCATTAACAGTGGTAATGATGGTCTAAGCCACCCTGTTGTCTCACTGGACCACTACACAAGCCTCCTAACTCGTCTTCCTGATTCTACTCTTAGCCCACAATAGATTCTCAGAAACAGTGATTCTTTTTAAACATACGTATCAGACCATGCCTACACTTGTGCCATCCAACCGAAATTCGTATTCATGGTCTATAAGACCCTTCATGTTGGGTCCCTGCCCGTTCCAGCCTAACCCCCATGGCTCCCCTTCTTGATTATGGCCACAAGAGCCCTCCCCTTCTGTAGCTTCAAAGAGCTGAGGACCTTGGCACACAGGCTCCTTCGAATCTCACCTTTTCAAGAGCCCGCCCCTGAAGACCGGATCTAAAGTAGTAACATCTATTTCCCAGTGTCCCTTTGCCACCTCACTGTGTTATCTTCTTCTAGCACTTAAAACTATCTGAAGTTGTTTTGAATATTTTTTTACTTTTCTTTACCATGAGAACAGACACCTTGTTGCCCTGTTTACTGTTGTATCCCAGCACCTAGAATAGTGCCTGGTACCTAGTAAGCATCCAAAATATACTTGATTGGCTGGGAACAGTGGCTGACTCCTATAATCCCAGCATTTTGGGAGGTCAAGGCAGGAGGATCACTTGAGGCCAGGAGTTTGAGACCAGCCTAGGCAACACAGAGAGACGTAATCTCTACAAAAATAAAAATAAATTAGCCAGGTGCAGTGGCACGCACCTGTAGTCCTAGCTACTCCAGGGGCTGAGGCGGGAGGATTTCTTGAGCTGAGAGAGTTTGAGGCTTCAGTGAGCTATGATCATACCACTGCATTCCAGCCTGGGCGACAGAGCAAGACCCTGTCTCAAAAAAAAAAATATATATATATATATATGTATATAAAGTGTGTATGTATATATAACATATACTGGGTTTATGAATGAATTAATGAAAAGGGAATAGATTTAGAGATATGGAAAGACAAAAATAAAATTTTCATTTTTGGTCTACTTATTTCTGCGTTACTTGAATTCCTATAATTTAAACACATTTGCACAAAACAAATATTAGGGGCATGAGTTTCTTTAAAGATTTGGGCTAGGAAATACAGATTAGATGCTATTAGACAGAAGGAAAAAGTGTTTATTTTTCCAGGATCAAATCTTAGCGCATTCTTCTTCTCCCTAATGTCCCAAAAGATTGGAAGAGTTCACAGGGCAACCTTCTTCCTAGTGCCAAAATACCCTTCCTCTACAGCCATGGTTCTGAACTCTAGCTGCCAATTGGAATCACCTGAAGATTTATACACTACTGGTGCCCAGATTCCATCTCCAGAGATTCTTACTAAGGCATCTTTCAAAGCTCCCCTGTTGATTTGATGTGAAATTGAACACAAGAATTACTGCCCCACAGCATCCTCAACAGGTGAAGACATTTACTGATGAAGAAGTTCTCAGTACAAGGGTGGCATGAGTTCCTAAGACCCATTTGGCCTTCCTCCCCATGCTCACTCAGCCAGACTGAAAGTCTGCTCTGCATGGACAGTCAAGTCTGTCCTCCAAGAACCAGCCTTAAAAGAAACTTGCTCAGTAGTCAAAAATTTTGGACTTGAAGAAATTGTGGTGTTTGGGTGGCATCAAGAAAAATGTCTGGGAATATAAAATCATGGCTCTGTCAGATAACTTTCTGACCTTCTAAAACACAAAGGATTTCTTTCAAGGACAATTCTCTGTAAAGAGACACATCATAAGAGGCAAAGCAACTGTGATCCTACCAGGGGTCATTTCACTGTGAAATATCAACTGCTGCAATCAGAATTTATGTGACTGAGTCCTAGAAATTTTGCCATGTTGGGCCTAACACAGCATAAGAATCAGTTTACAATCCATATATCGAAAGTGGGTGATCATAATCCTTTGTTTGCTACACTAATTTCTAATGAAAGATCCACTGTTTGCAAGAAGCACCATGTGTCAACTACAGTTTTCTGGAGGTGACAGCTGTGGCCTCAATTCCCATGTCTTCCCATCATTTGGGAAGTAAAGTGACCTGTCAACTGGGTAAAAGGTTTGGGAGAGGGTAACCATCAGTAGGAAAGCTCTGTGGTGAAAGGTATTATTTATAATTCCTAAAAACATAAATATTAATAACAGAGAAGAAAGAGGAAAATGAAATAAGAAAGAGGGTTCTGGTGTGGCATGTAAAGAGCTTAGAAGTAACCACTCTGCCCTAACAACAAGTAAAAAGCTAGCAAACTGAAAAGTCAACAATTTTTCTTAGATCTTTCAGAGAAGAGAGGTCATAGGGCAAACCACTGCTGACTAAATTAGAGAGACAGGCAGGTACCAAGAATCACAACTTCCCAGAGCAGAAACTCATGAGCAGAAACTGCTGCAGGAACCAGTTCCAGAGTAGGAAAACCTGAACTATTATTGGGAGTTCGCAATGCCCCCGATATAACCGGTCCCTAGGCAGTGTGCGTTGCAAGAGATGGGAGAGACAAAGATACCAACAGAAAAAGTAAGGTAAAAGGGTGCGGGGAGGTCAGGGGACCACCAGCATTCCCGTGAACCAGGTGGTACTGATTGAAGTCTAGCACCCGTTTTTATTCTCTTTTTCACGTTATAGATTACAATGATTTCATGTGAAAAGCTGGCGGAGCCAGGCGTGGTGGCTCACGCCTGTAATCCTAGCACTCTGGGAGGCCCAGGCGGGTGGGTCACTCAAGGTCAGGAGTTCGAAACCATCCTGAGCAAGAGCGAGACCCTGTCTCTACTAATAATAGAAAGAAATTAATTGGCCAACTAAAGATATATAGAGGAAAAAAAAAAAATGAGCCGGCCATGGTGGCGCATGCCTGTAGTCCCAGCTACTCGGGAGGCTGAGGCAGAAGGATTGCTTGAGCCCAGGAGTTTGAGGTTGCTGTGAGCTAGGCTGACGCCACGGCACTCACTCTAGCCTGGGCAACAGAGTGAGACTCTGTTTCAAAAAAAAAAAAAAAGCTGGCGGATTAGCAAGAAAGCATATAATCTAAAACAGAACAAAAGAGACCACGTACTTCTTTCTACTTTATCTAGTTCCTGATTTACTGAGACATGAACTCAGGAGAGAGACAGGAACATTGCCTCAGGCTTAGAATAGCAAACTGCTCTTATCTGCTGGGCTGACATCCTTTGATATTCTCTCCGCCTTCAGATTACAAGCCCAGGTAGGTCCCTTTGCAGACATCCAGGCTGTGGCCCTCAGGCTTCAAGGCAGGGTCCGTTTGCACACATCCCTGATCAGTGGAATGTCGCCCTAAGGTTGAGCAGCTTTTGCTCAGTGAACTGATATGTCCACAGGTCGCTCTTTGGCAAAGTCCTGTCCCACTTCTGGGGTTCTCATGTCTCAACCCTAACCCTCAACAAACTATAACTGATGTATTTATTGCTACAGTCTCAGTGTAGATAAGTCTAAGAGTTAAAAACTTCAGGGGGGCCAGGCACAGTGGCTTACACCTATAATCCCAGCACTTTAGGAGGCCAAGGCAGGTGGATCTCTTGAGGTCAGTAGTTCAAGACCAGTCTGGGCAGCGTAGTGACACCCTGTTGCTACAAAAAAATAAAAAATAAAAATTAGCCAGGCTGGTGGTACACACCTAGCCTATAGTCCTAGCTACCCAGGACACTGAGACGGGAGGATAGCTTGAGCACAGGAGTTTGAGGTTACAATGAGCTACTACTCTAGCCTGGGTGACAGTCACATGAGGCCCACATACTTTTTTCAGTTAAACCTCCTGGAGCTCTACCATGTGCTCACAATAAAATATCAGAGAAAAATCCCCTCATGGTTCCAGTAGGGGGAGGGAAAGAAAAGCCACTTTGAAATATACCAGAGCACTCCATTCTTCTTAAGAAGGCCTGTGCTCAGGAGAAACTACTGAACCAGACCCTAACTTTCTGGGGGTTTATGAAAGGCTACCTTATCTCGAGAAAAGGAAATACCCAACTCCATCTGTCTCTAGACTTCCACCTCGGATAAGGAAAATACTCAACTCCAGCCTCCTCTAGCCATCCTGTCCAATCAAGGACAGGAAAATAAAAACTGAGAAATACTGGTGAAATTCACAGTCCAGGGCATAAGCTCACCCAAAGATTGAGACTTAATCACAGGACTATAGAATGCTTCCCCTCTCTCCACAGCTTACCACCACACCACTAGCGTCCTATCTACCAGATTCCTTTCACCCCTACATAATGTCCAGATTTCCAAAAAAATTACAAGGCATACTAGAGGGCAAAAAAGCACAGTTTGAAGAGACTGAACAGGCATCAGAACCAAAGTTCTGATGGCACAGATGTTGGAATTATCAGACTAGGAATTTAAAACAACTGATTAATATGGTAACGGCTCTAATGGAAAAGGTAGGCAATGTGCAAGAACAGACAGATAATGTAAGTAGGGAGATAAAAATTCTAAGAAAGAATCAAAAAGGAATGCTAGAGATCAAAAACACTATGACAGAAATAAGGAATGCCTTTGTATTAGCAGACTGGACACACTTGAGGAAAAATATCTCTGAGCCTGAGGATATAACAATAAAAACTTCCAAAACAGAAAAACAAGAGAAATAAGACTGAAGGGGAAAAAAAAAAAAAGAACAGAACACCCAAGAACTATAGAACAACTAAAACAGTTATAACATACATGTAAACCAGAAGGAAGGAAACAGAGAAAGGAAGAGAAGCAATATTTGAAGAAGTAATGCTAATAATATCCCCAATTTCATATGAGACACCAAATCACACATTCAGGAAGCTCAAAAAACACCAAACAGGATAAATACCAAAGAACAATGACATCTAGGCATCTCATATTCGAACTTCAGAAAATTAAAGGCAAAAAAAAAGTCTTGAAAGAAGCCAGGAGGAAAAAACGCCTACAGAGGAGCAAAGACAGGAATCACATTTCACTTCTCCTCAGAAACCATGAAAGCAAGAAGAGCGTAGAGTGAAATATCTAAAATGTTGAGAGGAAAATACTGTCAATCTACAATTTTTTACCCTGTGAAATTATCCTTCAAAAGTGAAGGAGAAATAAAGACTTTCTCAGAAAAAAAGAAATTGAAGGAATTTGTTGTCAGTAGGCTGGACTTGCAAGAAATGTTAGAAGAAGTTCTTCAGAGAGAAGGAAAATGATAGCGGTCAGAAACCCAGATCTGCATAAAAGGAAGCATTGGATAAAGAATAAGTGAAGGTAGGCCGGGCGCGGTGGCTCACGCCTGTAATCCTAGCACTCTGGGAGGCCGAGGCGGGTGGATTGCTCAAGGTCAGGAGTTCGAAACCAGCCTGAGCAAGAGCAAGACCCCGTCTCTACTACTAATAGAAAGAAATTAATTGGCCAA
>CAUYRT010058126.1:0-63400 GCA_963574885.1 Lepilemur ruficaudatus | reverse complement strand
TCAGGCTATTTATTCTACTGGCTCCTTCGTGAGGTTTGCTTTGATTGAAGATATTCTCCTCTCAAGGTTGCTTCCTCTATACCACTCTCTCCTTCTGGGTTCTGATAATTGCTTCTTCTTCCTCTCGTCTCTTTGGCCTTGCAGTTGTAACAACCATGTGTTAGTAACCCAGGTATTATCAGCCCCCTTGAAGTTAGGTGAGACCATGTGACTAGTTCTGGCCAATGAAATGCAAACTGAAATGTTTTGTAGTAAAAAATCCATGCTGTACCTTAAATATATAAAATCATTTTTTTGTTAAGAGGCCATACATGATTTTCTAGTCTCTCTCTTACCATCTGACAACCAAAGCAGCTTTGTGATTTAGCTGATGCAGCTACAACCTGGTGGAGCCTCTACCATCTTGGGTCTCTGAGAGACTGTGTAGAGCACAGCTCCCTGCTGCCCAAAGCTGAATGAGTAGGATGGGTGGGAATTAAGTCTTTTTTACTTTAAGTCACTGAGATTTTGTGGTTATTATTAGCTTAGCTTCACATTGCCTATTCTAATACAAGGACCGTAAGAGAACCCTTGCTTCCCCCCTAAGCTTGCTTCTTTCCAGGCTTTTATACATCAATAAACAGCACATTATGCTAATAAATTAAGAGGTTTTCTTGATACTTCTTTTACCTTACCTCCATATACACAATCCATTAGCAAGTCATGTGTGCTCTACCACCAAAATATACCCCAAATATACCCCTGGTGATCTTCATCCCAGTTTGCCACTAGACCAGGGTACCATTATTGCCCTCCTGGGTTGTTACAATAACTTTGTAACTGGACACCCTGATTCTGCTTTTGCACCATAACAATCTAATATTCACACAGCAGCCTAAGATATTTTAAAATGATAAATTGAATGTTTCTTCCATGCTTAAAAACATCTAGTAGCTTCCCACTGTGCTTAGAAGTAACTCCTCAATCTAAAGCAGCACCCCTGCCACTCTCTCGCACAGTACCCTCTTTAGTTTCTTCATAGCACAAAGTATGAACTGAAATTATTTTTAATGTAGTTGTTTACCAGTTTATGTTTTGTATTCTAGTAGAATGTATGTTCCATTAGAGCAGATAGTTTTTCTGTTTTGTTCATTACTATATGCTTAGTAACTAAAACAGTAGTTGGAATAGAGTTGGAACTCAGTAAATATTTATAGAAAGAGTAATAAATTATAAGGGAAAATGGTCTAGGGCATGTTTACTAAACTTAATGCTCTATTTTTCTTTTTCTTTTCTTTTTTTTTCTACTTATTCTTTCCAATTTATAACTAGAAAATTAAGTTCTACCACAGTCAGACTCCTGGCTCTAGGAAAGACTTAGTGCAATATCACATTAGCCAGAAAGGGAGAATAAATGAGGTGAAAACATTTTGTTGTATCATTTTTTTGAGAAAGCTTGTAAGAATACAGAGTCACCACATGAAACTATTCTTGTGTCAATTATTGCTGCAAAAATGAAAAGTTCTATTGTAATCTGTGAATAGCTTTAAAATGTCCAACGACTCCAAACTTATTAAGAATTCTGTTCTACACAGTCAGCTTAAATACCCACATTATCTTTGAAAAAGTTACAGTGGTGCAGAGACAGTTTTATGGGGTTGTTTGTTATCACCACGATAGAGCTGAAAACTAGGATGTGGACGCCTTGTGCTAGTGTTGGGTTTATAATAGAGGTCCCCCAGATACCATATTTTAGGTCTTCCATGCACAGTGGCTCACTTTTACCCAAGTTATAACTCAACTTCTTTCCCATAGTGCTACCCATTTGCTAAAGAAATACTTTATCTCTTCACTGAGTTAAGAATTTTTCAAGTACCTAACAGGATAGCTTGCTAAACTATTTATACCCTTGTGGACTATTTTTGTTAACATTTTATTTTTATTTCCTTTCATAGTTGGTCTCTCAAAATATATTCCTTTTTTGTGTCATCCCTGCTAGATATAATTAAGGAATTACTCTCATCTTGATTTGTATATGTTAAACTTTTTATGGTATCTTTAAATCACCTGAGAATAAAATGTTTTCTCTCAAAGTTCTCCACTGAGATGGGAAACACGATTATTCTACTTTCCTATGCCTTAATACACCAAGAGAATTGTAGCTTTTCTCATTAAACTCTATATATGCCATATAGACTGGGTACATTTTAAGGATGGATGTTGCTCATTGAGTCCAATTATGCATGTTCTATTTCCAATAACATATGGAAATGGCTATTTATCTTGAGGAATGAACCAGCAGGGAAACAAATGCCTTAGAAGGCAAAAATGCTGTTATTACCCAATGAACCCACATTTAGAAGATCTCTTAATGCTCTTCTCGTTAAATGGACTGTTTTATGTTGTGGATTAAAACCAAAGATTGTTCTTCTCATACCCCTAATAAAGAAGATAAATAGAATCATTAGGAGTCAGTCACTCACAATAATTAATTTAGTAACTACTAGGTATAGATGTCTATGAGTTGTGATAGGAATTAGAATGGATGCAAAGGTTATAGTCCTTGCCATAAGATACTAACAATTTAGAAAGAAAGAAGACAGATTACACACACACACACACACACACACACACACACACACAGAGACATTCTTTCTTTCTCTCTCTCTGTCTCTCGCTATACTATGCTTGAATATATACAAATGCCAAGGAGACATTGCTGAAAAAGAGATAATAGAATCATATGTTGCATTTGTAGATTATGTATATTTAAGTTTTTTATTTGCTCCTTATGCTTTGTTCCAACCCCCCCAAAATTAAGGGAGACATACCTAACATTAGGTGAGTTTATTTTAGAAATGGAAGTTTCAGAAAGATTACTCTGACTATTCTCTAACTTCGTTGTTTTGGTGAGTAACTGTATTCCAATCATTTGACTTCTGTTTTCCTTACATTTGATTAGAAAGAAATTAATGGCAATTATTTTACAAGAAAAATAGGAAAAGCACAAAAATTTTCCTACAGCATTCATTTTTTTGAAGAGATATACAAAACTAGTACAAATTTAAAATCTCATTTGCTTAGAACAATTAAAATTTTTGATATTTATTTTTATCAATTTCCATCATAAATATTTATTATAGTTATAGTTGCTTAGTGAAATTTCAATTTTGGTGATATTTAGAATGTGGGCATTAAAATAGGATTATCATATTTGATTAAACCATTAAGCCCCGAGTTTCTTGTGAGTAATATCTATTATTTTTAGCTCTTCTTGCGTCATGATTTTCATCTTGGAAAAAGAAGGAAAGACCGAATTTATTTCCAAACAAATTCTCTTTAAACTCAATGCTGTAAATTACTTTACAAAAGCAGACAATGCAATTTGGAGGCCAAGAAGAATTTCATGTGTATATGAGTGATGCAGCCACACTGAAGTATTGGGTAATTGAGAGGTCATTAAAATGCTCTTGTCAACTAAAAATTTTCTACTAAATTTTAAACAGCCAGCTGGTTATTTCCCTTTGTATATTTGTCTGAGCACCTCAAACTCAGTATCTTCAAAATTCTATATGAACCTGCACATAGTAGGTGCTCAGAAATATTTATAGAATGAATGACTAACTGAATGCACCATCCCCAAACCTTCTCCTGAATTTTTGGTTATGAAATTGATCTTAAAGTCTCCAAACCTCAATCACTTCCTCTTTTTTTCTAATTGTTAATCAACTTCATAGCTCTGCCAGTATTATTTCTGCAGTATCTTTCAACTCTACCTCATTCGCTCAACAAATATTTATTACATGTGTATTATTTGCCACAAACAAGACCAATATGGTTCATGCCACCATGTAGTTTGGCTTTTTGTGGGGGGAACCTACAGTTTTGTATCAGTCCTCTTGGCACTAATCTAGACTATCATACTGCCTCTCATCTGGACTATTGCAATGGTTTCTTAGCTCATCTCTCAGCATCTAGCATCTCCAATCTTATTTGGTTAATCTCAAAAACATAATAATTATTACCTTTTTATGCATTACGTTCAACAGTTCCCCACTGTCACCAGCTAATTTGGAAATCCCTTAGTTTGCTGTTCATGTCCTGGAGTATCCTGCTGTGTTCATTAACTTTCCTCTTGCACTCTGTTTTACAGACAAACTAGGCTTCTTGCCAGTGCTCCAACATTTTACCATTTCTCTATCACTCACTCTTTTTTCTCCCTGGAATGATCTTTTCTCTTATTAAAATTTTCTTTTGGTAAAATCCTACCTGTCTTTCAAGGCCAGTTCTACCATTCTTTCCTGGTTCCTTCAAGTAGAAATATTTTTTCTCTTTTTTAAACTCCCGTGGAAATTCCTTTGTTTCTCTTTTGTGGCTTTTATCAGTTTTGACTCTATGTTGTAGTTTCAGTGTTTCTTTCTCATCTGCTTAAAGACGTTTTACACATTGCTCACATTGTTCACAGCAGCTAACATAGGACCTTGCACACACAATAGGCTGAATAAATGAAGGGGTGACCTGCTAGTTAAATGGCAATGTTGCATATATTGTACAGGAGGACCTATGATCTAATCTAAAATAATCTAATGATATCTGAATTATGACATTTGATTGGTTCACTTGAATTTGCACAAATGACATCAAAAATTTATTTTATAGAAATTATTTTTAAGTAAAGCAGAGATTCTTAGAAAGTGATTAAATTGTGGGCAAGTCACTTAGTTTTTGTGCACTAAGACAATGTACTAATACCTTTTCAGGCATACTAAAAATTAAGCTAAAAAATGTTTGTAATTTTATATCTAATCTGAGGACCAAATTGAAATATTTTCTTCTGATAGGGAATTCTGTAGATGAAATACAGCTGTTTATATATACACGCCTCCAAACTCACAGAGCTAATAATTTTTCAGGCTGAAAGTGCTTGCTGGTAGATGGGTAATTCAAAAGACTCTCTCAAGTCTGCACTTCACTTTCCACCTTTCCGGTTCCACTTAATTTGACAACCTCAAGATATTAGATATTATGTTAATACATGCTTTAACAAAAAGCATCTAAGGGGGTCATATTGAGGGACCCTGAGTCAAGGAATCTCCAGGCATGTCAAGGGATCATATCATTTTGAGGGAATGGGGAAAGTATTGTGTCTGGCTGTGGAAAGAAGATCTGAAACAAGAAAAGTGTGGTAGTAGAAAAATGAACTGCTAAGAAGGTCTGTCCCTGGGAATAGGCACAGTGCATACCATGGGACATATCTATAATTGTAACTGCATTATTCGGTGGACTCTTCCCTATGGAAACACACATATGATTTTTATAATAGACTTTTACAACACATAATCTATATTGCCTTTATAAACTGTTTTGACTAGCTTAACTATTCCATAAAATGAGAGATGCCACATTGCTTGATGAGATACATTTCTTATTGCATTTCATAAGTTTAATAACAATTCATTTCGTAAAGTATCCCTTGGTTCCCCTAGAAACAATGCTGACACTAATGCTTGTGTCATTGCTGGAATGCTTTCCTTCCCCTTGAGCCTGAATAACTCATTTTTGTGAATTTGCTTCCACAGAATGCAGGAGGGTATGATTCAACCTAACTCCCTAAGCAGACTTCTGCCCAGATGCACAGAATATGATGCCAAAGCCACATGGTCATCCCATGGGTAAGCACATTTGTATCAGAACAATCACATTGTTCTAATTCTTTATTAATTTATTCATTGCTATGTTCCCTTATCGAGGCAACCAAAGGGAGCATTAAAATAGAAGCAAATGGATTGAAATCTCAAAGAAGCAGGTTTTTTTCACTTATTTCAAAAACATCCAAACTGAGTTGGTTAGATGAATGATTGCTTGAAGAAAGAGTCTTTTTTTTTCTGGGGAACAGACTAGAAGGATTTTGCATTGAGGGAATCCTGGAGAATATGAAAATCTTTGGAGCCTGTGTCTGAGCTTCTGCAAGGCCAGGGGCTATTCCTGAGCTCTCTGCGTTCTTTAGCGACTCCCAAGAACCCATCTGATGGAGAAGCTTCAGATATTTTCATGACCATGGCAGGAGGTAAGAGGCCAGAATGCTTCTGAGTGCTGTTCCTGACTGCTTCAAATTGCTCTCTGGATAGGGTTGAGCTGGGATGTGTGGAACATTTCAATACCTCTGGTGTCTTAGGTAGCTATTGCTTAATAGCTAGAAATATATAGACAGGTATAATTCCAAAGAAGTTATACTCAAAAGATCTAGGACTGGAAGAAAAATCCATATTGAGCCATTAATAAAAGATAATTTTTCAATTGTTATTGGTTGATTAAATAACCATTCTTAAGGAAAAATGATAAATAATTTTGTTTTTCAATGCTTTCTTCATTTTGTAATGGCTGTCTAGAGTGTTATTCTGAGCTGGGTATGAGGGATGCAATGATCAATTGGTGATGTCTGTCATGGACAAGGGAGAGAGGAAGAGGAATGTTTTGCATTTAATGACTTAGTTTGTATCTTGGACGTGTCCTGTCATTCTTTATGATGAAGGCAGAAATATAATTCACAATGGCTTTGTTCTTCAATTTCATGCAATACCCAAAATGAAGCTTTGAAATGCCATCCATAACTTTGCTCAGCCCAATGGATGATACCTATAGCAAATCACTAAGTTAATAGCTGGTATGAAATAATGAAAGTTCTACCTTCTTTATCATTTATACAGCCAAAATGGGAAACCCATGAAGAATTTAGATGTACGAATATTTTTCAAAAAAATGATCTATTATAAGGCAGCATTTAAAAATCTTTCTACAACATAGAAAGTAGTAGTACATTAGGTAATTTCTAATTTTAAAGTCCTAATGCCTATAATCATGAATAAATTACATAGAATATGCAGAATATGTTTCTCTCTTCATGCCTGTCTCAAACTTGAATTTATGATAAATATATGTCCCCTTCAAGTTGGAGCCATCAAAAGAGAGAGTTTAAATAGTAGTAAAAAGTTGTGGAGGAGGAGAAAGAGTCACTGCATGGATGAGCACACTGGCTTATATGATAATTACACTCTCAGTAATTTCAAATGTTGTCAAATCGGATTTCTTATATTCAGAGGAAAATGTTGAAATATGAGTTTATGCAGGTGTTTCATTATCAGGTCCAGAGATTCTATGAAACAAAATTTATTCCTTATAGAGAAATTTTCAGAGAAAAGTATTTATAATAGACATTTGTTTATTTTTATCTTGTTCAACTCTTTTCCTTTTCCTGTTAACTGAACCCTGACTTTTCTAAGTGAAGCCACTCTACTCATACCCCCAGGCTATGTGGTCTAAGGCTGGTACATAACCAAGATCCAGATACCAGATCTTATGGAGAGAGCTTGTCTGATAACAGTGCCACTCAGAGAAAAGAGGAATTGAGAGGTGGAGACATATTGTAATGACATTTCTTCAGCAATTGCATTGCCAAGTCTTTGAGCCAGTTCTACCCTTGTACTTTTAATCTCTGTGTCAATAAATTCCTTTTTGCCTTCAGCCAGCTTGAGTTGGCTTTCTGTCACTTACAACCAAAAGAGACCTGATTAACTTGTTCTATATTTTTATAAAATGTTTTTACAGAACTCACTTTAAACTTTCATTAATGCAAACTTATAAAGATACTAGACTTCCAAGTATTCTTAGTGTCATACTCATGTATTTGTAGGATATAAAATATTTCTGCACACACATTATACTTGTATATGTAAAATTAGAACTACAATTAATATATTTAGATTTATTTTATATATTAAAGGATTATGGTATTTATAATAATTTTTAATTATGGCTATGATAATAACATGACTATAGCTGAAAAGACTATTCTGACGGAGGCTGGATTTTGCCACTATTGTGATGGAGTTATGGCCAGAGACTATAGTGTCCAAAATCTGCTCTCTTGATCATTTATCCTTCCTTACCATTTTTAAAAGGGAGCAAGTATGCATAAGAAACAACAAAACTGGCAATCAAAATGCAAGCTTATTTTTATCCATATTAGGAATTTCCAATAATCTCCAATTGCAAGGTCTTCTAGTCAAGTGAGCTGGACCACATAGGGAAGGAGGCATTCCTTCTGTAAGTGTAAATTTGCAATGCTAAAGCAAGTCTGTGGGGAATAAGAAAAAATGTCTGGGTATTTGGAGATGACTCTTCCCCAGCTGATGATATAGTTGGAGATGCAGAGGAGGTGAGAGAGAAAGTTGAAGTTTGGGACACAAAATGGAAGAGACAGCCATCCTTCAGTGTTGACTTGAGGGCCAAATAACCCCAACCTCTAACAAATGATGACCAGTGAATGTCCTGGGCTCTGACTCGTCAGATTAACTCATCAGATATCAATTCAATAGACAAATTATGGGCAGCTATTTCAGCTCAAAGTGTGAACATTTAATTGAGTAATAAATCCATACTATTCTCTCATTTTATTGTTTGCTCAACAGTACAGATTGTTATGTCCTATTGTCACTTTGTTTTACAATAAGTAACTTTAAATGTATGATATTCTTAATAATACAGTATTATTTTTTGATTGAAATGAGAAAAATCACACACAAGTCAGTTTTGCTCTTTATAAGCAAGGCAGACATTTTACAACTTGAATTATAATTATGACTTGGTTATGATGGACAGACTGGGAAAGAATAGAAGTCAAAGACCAAATGAAGCCGCTAGTGTGAAAAATATTCATAGAAATTACTAAAAATCTGCAAATGAAGGAGTCCCAGACACATCTCAGAATTTTGGACAGAAAAAGAATTCAGACGTTCAGTAGAAGTCTAGGCAGGCTGACTCTGACACCTATAGGAGGACCCAGTTATGAGGCCCGGGTCTAGAAATAGGATTCTGTCTCCCAGATACTGGAAAGGGAAGGTATGGACTTAAGTCATAGAGAATAGAAGTATTGGAAAGTAAGGCAGGGATTTACATCCTTTGAAAGAAAGGCAAGTGCTTTGCCAGAGAAAAAAGGCAAAATCCCATAATTGATCCAACCATGGAAATGTTTACTTGAACCAATGATTTTCTGACACTCAAGCTCTTTACAGTTTTGCTCCTTTGATACCTGACTGACCTCGGTCTGGGGCAGGCCTGAAACTCTCTGCCTAGAAGCCCCTTCTTTTCCATCCCTGTCCACGTAACAGAGCTATAGTTCAAGTTTTTCCTCTTCCTTGGTGCTTTTATTGACCCACTTCTCATCAGCTTTCCTTGATTAAATTGATCATTCCTCCTTTGTTTCACCATTCAATAAAGTTTTGTATAGGTTCTTTCACACTTTTTTGTTTTCTTTATTCAAGTCATGGTGATTTATTAATACATAAAAAATAACAAAAACCAGAGAGTTAGTTGGATCATCTTAATGACTAGAGACGTAAAGCTGAGAAAGCTTAATGAATTAATCTTCACATCTGGATGGATTTGCCAATGAGACAGTTTTATCAGCTAGTGAGAAGAAGGGGAAGATAAAAAGAAGAGATGTCGAGAAATGCAGAAGTTTTCGTTTAGTGCTGGTCAAAACTAAAATCACCCATCGCTGGATTTGATCCCTGAGATGCAAAATCAAGTGCATGAAATCAGCCACTATTATGGCATATCATTCTTCCACGTTTTTAAAAGAATTTTTAGCAACCTTAATGGTTTTCAGTGTTAAACATGATGAAGTGCTGCTGGGTACCTTTGAAGGCATTTAGCATATTTAGACTGGAAAAGATTTTGATAGACCTGAGAGCTGCCTTAGAATATCACAGCTTGTTTCCTTTGACAGTAGACTTGACAGGAGCCATGATTAGGACTGCTTGGGAGAATTTACAGAATAAGAGATTTCATCTCACGACAAATGTAGCAGAGTAGTTGTTAAAAATTTATTATGTAAAACCACCTATGGAAATATCAACCATGTCTTGTTTTATGAATTCTATGTTCATCTTTAAACAAGTGAAAACTATTTTCCCTTTTCTTCTCCCAACGAAGCAGTCAGAAATTTCTTTGCAATCAAAGTTTTTCTTAGCCTCAAGGAAAAATGAACAAGCAAAGGCTCTGGGAAGCAAACAGAGTTAATTGTCCAGGAGAGGAAGGGATATAGAATTTATGATGAGGCTTAAGGGATTGACCCAGAGACATGCTGGAAAAAGGAGAGTAGTTTATTTTCTGGTCAGCTTGGTTTCCTCCATGAATGTATCAGCTTTAGGGTGGCAGGAGCTCAAAAGTTGTAGCGTGTGAGAAGCAGTGAAGAACTTGGTGCTAAGTGTCTGGGTCTCAGGAAGAATCTACCATGGTCAGTTGGGCTACCAATCCTCAATGGAACCATAAGTACCTGGACCCACTTCATGCAGAGCCACTGCCCTCGGCAGACAATAGAGGAAAAAAGGCAGTGTGACTAAGATATTGTGTTTGATTTTCATATCAAAATAAATTGCACATATGTGTGTCTGTGTGTATGTAAATATGTATCATTTATCTACAGGTGTTTGAGTGTGTGTGCATGTTTTCCCATGGAATGACTAATAGTGACTTTCTGGCCTATCTTGGTCAATTTAATATGATTCTCCTGATTTCAGAAATATGATATTATTTGTGCCTCAATATTTTGAAATAATTCATACTACCTCAAATGGAATTTTTAAACAATTGCATCAGTCCAAGAATGGAATTGGATGCCTGGGAAATTACTAAGTTGCCTGTCACTGAATAGTCCAACAGAGACTATCTTTCAGGGGCATTGTAAGAAAGGATCCTACATTGGCGGGGAGGTGAAAACATTTTCTTTTTCATATTTGTATTTCTAGTGTCTAGAAAAGTACTGGCCACATAACAAGCATGGGGTAAATATATGTTGAAAGAATTAATTAATGGATAGATGCATTAAAGTGACCGTCCGTTTGAGTATTACATGAATATATGGGTGAACTAAACAGTTATTAGAATATAATTTATATGCATGCTATATCAAGCAAGTTATATATTTCTAGAGAAGATTTAAAGAAATCAATACTTAAACCTATTCATTTCGCTTGCAATAACAGTTATTACTGATGCTATAAAACTTAATCTATTGGTAGTATACCCTCAGATTAAGAGCCTGATTACTCAGAACTCATGGAACTTGCAGCCTCTCTAATTTAATTTTGCCCCCTTTGTCCGCACTAAGTTGCTGACTGCTTCCCTTTTTTGCTCATTCCCCGCTACATCATTGTCATCTGGTTTAGGTGGTCTTTTTCTCACTCAGATGTGGACTTCTCTTTTCCACGAGTGACGCTCATGCCAGAGCATAAAGTGGAAACATTTCCTCATTCTGATCTTTATGTGTTCTTTAAAAACTAAAACAAAAATCCAAATGAACTCAAAGCATGAACGTTTTTCAATCATTGTAACTTCAGAGACAATATTCGGGGATGGCTGATCACACCATTACTGCATGTTTCTTGTCTGACTTCATATTCCCAGCTGTTCTGTCTACCGAATGTAGAATGGAGTGTGGCTCATCTTTCTCTATGCTCTTTGCAGAATAACTGCTGTAAGGGGCATTTAATTTAGATTGAACGAAGTAAAGTAGAAAAAGCGCTGGGCTGAAAATTCTGGCTGGAGTTAGGTAACTTGCCCTTCGGTTCAACTAGATGGACCTGATGGTTCATTCTCCCGCAAACATTCTGTGATTCTACTATACATTGTGTCTGCAATTTTAAAATGAACTTGGGCATAATATATTTTGAACTAGAAAATGGTTTCATAATACCTTGGGTAATTTTTTTTTACTGTATATATTTAGATTTTGAAAATCTGGTTCAAATTTCAGCGTTAGCAGTTAGTTGTACATTGCAGCATTACAATATTATTTCTTTTTCTAAATTCCCTCATGCTTCCTGTTTTGAGTGAACAGCTCTATTTTAGAAAACACTTTGCTAAATGTTTTCCATTTACTTTAACATAAGTGTGTCACCCTTGGAAAATTCTCTGGGTAATGCAGAAAAGTGACATTTGCTCCATTATAGTTATTCTGATTTTTTTACAACTGGATTCTGGGCTGGTAAGTATAAGGTGGGTAGAGTCTGTATATAGTAAGGCTTACGGCCAAAGAAGGAGATAGCTGTGGGGATATTTTTTGTAGAGACACTTTAGAAAATCCATCGTCCTATCCTATTCTGAAATTACTCCAGCACTGTTTTTGAAAATTAGTCATCTAAGTTTGATTGAACATTTTCAGTGAAAGTAAGTTTACTACGTTTTAAGGCTCCATTTTCATTTCAGAAAGCTCTAATTGTTAGAAAGCCTTCTCTTATGTTGAGCTGAAATCTGCCTCTTTTGAACTTCTATGCTTTGTTTTTATTTATAAAATTTGCAGCTCTCTAGAATAAATTTAATCTCACTTCTGTATGCTAGTCTTTCAACAATTATAAGGCCTTTAGTGCCTCTTCTTTCTATTTCAAGACTAAGTGTCACCAGCTCCTTACCATTTTAGTTACCCTCTGGATGCACTTCAAATTGTCTATATTTTTTTCTTAACTTTTTATTGTGAAATAATAAATTCACAAGAAATTGCAAAAAAATATACAGGGAGGTCCCGTGTACCCTTCACTCATTCCCCCAATGTTGACATCTTACTTAACTCTAGTATAATGTCAAACCCAGGAAATTGACATTGGTACAAACCATAGAGATGGTACAAATCATCAGATTCCACCTGTTATACATGCATACATGCATGTGTGTGTCTAGCTCTATGCAATTTTATCACATGTGTAGCTTTGTGTGACCATCACCAGGACTGAGCTACTCAACTGCACCAGATTCCTGCATCACTACAGGAACCTCTTATGCTCCCCATTTTAGCCTCATCCAATCTCTCTGTCCATTCCTAAGCCCCAGGAGCCACTAATCTATTCTCCATCTCTACAATTATTTTGTTTCACAATATTATACAAATGTCCTATGTAGGCAGTTTTTGATTTATAAATATTTGATTTATATGACAGCAACCTTATATGCACAGTGAGGAAGTCTGAATTGAGAACCCCTATTTTCTAGTCAGCATTAGATTCCCACAAGAGCTCAAACCAAAACAGCCTTAACTTTCCCCTCAGCTTACCTTAAACTTCAGACAATTTTCTTCCTGACTATAGGCTTTTGACCTCCCTTTTCTTAGGGAATTTGGTAAACTTGTAATTGTAAATTCTTTCTTTGTCCCTTTGAGACATAAATCTCCTAAATCTCGTACAACCCAGCAATGTCTTTTTCAAGGATCTGGGAGCTATCCCTTTGAAATGTAATCATTAGGAGAGGGAGCATTCTTACCTGGCAGTCTCTATGGAAAGGCAGGAGCTTAACTTCAATAAGTGCCCATTAACCCATGCAGATGGCCTAATCACCTTGACCCACCTCCCTGCTAATGTTCTCTAGTACTTTTGCACTAGCTCATGCTAGTACTTAGAAATTCTTCAGCCTTTTGTTTAGGCGCAGCTGAGTTCAATCTGTCTCCCTCATTGCCATAGTCTTGAATAAAGTCTTCTTTGCTTGTGTAATTCCATCCAGTACAATTTTTCTTTGATGTTGCCATAAAGTAAATATTTCTTTCTGAAAACATTGCACATATCTTTGGATGAGACTTACTTCAGTATAGTAGTTAATAGCCATAATCTATTAATTCTCTCACAAAGAAGAAAATTATTTAATGTGTATCAGTGGGCTTTAGGCCCATAACGGGGAATTTGATCAGGGCTCTCCCAGGATACAAAGTGAGGAGAAGAGTTGTAGACAATTGCTTTCTCATATGCAGATAAAGTTAGTACATTTATTGGTAGCAGAAGCTTTGGTACCTTTCACCTCTGAGAGCCAGATATGTGCTCCTGGCATGCCCTGTGGGAACCAGGTTTGGTTTTCCTGTAGGTTTAAAATTTTGTCTAGTTTTGGTCTCAGCTTAAACCAAAATGTCTAGCACCCTTGGGGATTAGTCCTGGCAGGGGCTGCTTTTTCTGATGACTGAGGGATGACTGAGAGAATGCATGCGAGGGAAGAAGCAGCCCAATTTGATGAATTTGCCTTGTTCCCTTTGATACAACCTTGTTCATTCATCCAATGACTTCTCACCAGGCCCATCACTCCCACCCTAGTCAAAGCTTCAATCGTCTCTATGTGGACTGCAGAAATCGCCTCCTAACTGATCTGCATGCTTTCTCCCTTGCACACTTGCAGTTTATTTTTCCCAATATCTACAATGATCTTTTAGAAATGTCCTTTGCAAATGTCCCTTTTTCACTCTCAACTCTCTAATGACTTCTCAACATGTTCACAATAAAACCCACAGTAATCTCCAGGGCTTGCAAGGCCTTAATGAGCAGGCCCATCCTCGGTCTCATTTCTTACACTCAGTCTCTTCCTTCTGACTCTCCAACTGCCAGGCCTTCTGGCTTTTGCTTGAGACCACCGAGCCCAGTCCAGGTGAGGGCCTTTGCAACACTGTTCTCTCTGATTGGAATGCTTCTCCCCCACGTATTCACCTTGCTCATACTCCCACTTTATTTAGGACTCTGCTCAAATGTCACCTCCTCAGAAAGACATTCTTTGAATGTACACCCCATCATTCTCCTCCTCTTTTCCTACTTTCTGTCTCTCATAGCACTTCTTCATATCTGAGGTTATAACATACCTTTCTTTTCACCACTTGTCTGTAACCAGGAGGCCAAGAACTTTGTCTTGTCACTGTATCTGAAGTACCTAGAATGGTGCTTGGCAGTTAGTAGCATGCAATGCAAATGTGTTGAACAAATGAGTGAATTTAGACTTGTAGGCTGATGAGGCCTGTGAAAACTTGAATTATATAAATAGAGGCTCATTGTACAAATCAGTGCATTTGGGACCATACCTCTGGTACATCCTGGGTTACAGAAGCAGATGTGTGATGTATAGATATACTAAGTCCATTGTAAAACATTTTATGGGAAAATGCCTTTTCAGTTCTAAATACCTGGTTTACACATGGCTTTTTGGAACATAACAAGTTTAAGTTGGGCGTAGCTTACCCTTCCATAAATTTCAGTAGTTTATTTTCATAAAAAATTATTAAGATTTTGGTAGTATGTTTTGCTAAATGTTGTTGCTAAGATTATGCTATTTCTGGAGAGATGTTATTTTCCCTGGTAACCATGGGAACCCTATTGGTGATCAAGATAGGAGGTTTTTGACAGCAACATTACTCAGACTCAAAGTTCAGGTAATTTGTTCATTTGGAATAGGATGGTAGCTACCATTTAAAAATATGGAGAGGAGGGCAAAATTTCTCTGTCACCTTGGAGAAATAATTAACAAGAGGTAGGATCAGTGCCAGACCCAGGAAGTAAACAATGTTCCATTTTCATCTGAAAAAGTTCAGTAGGAACAGAAACAGAAAGCTCAACTGAAATCAGATAAGGACTAAAGGGGAGGCTATATGTACATGGTTCCCATTAAAGTTTCAGCAACCTGCGAAGTGGGTACTTTATTATCTCCATTTCATAGATGAGGTGGCTGAGGCTTAGAGTGGATATGTAGCACAGTAAGAAGGCTGTGCTGGAATATTAATTCAGGGCTGTCTGACTCCGAAGTCGGTCCTCCCTTCTGTGGCATTCTGTGATTACAGCTGCATAGGACTGGGGAATAAACGATCAATGGCATGGCTTCTGAGGGCAGCATTTCAGAAAATTGTCAGTATTCTTGCATTTTTCTTGAAAGCTTTCTAAGTCATTGCTAGGGATTTAGGATCAGAATGGAAGGGATTGCAAGACAAGAATGAAGTACACATTAACTCTCAGATCTTATAGTTGCTTCTGTAACATCTTTCTGTCATCATTTGTCCCTCCATGAGAGTATACACACTGAAGGGAATGATTGAAATTACTGGTTCTTATGAATATCCATATACATGAATTTATAGTCAGTCACTAAAATACAATCTCTGCTCTGTTAGAGTTTTAAAATTACTTGTTTGAAAATTCTTCATTATTTTATTAAATAATAGGTAGATGTCACAATGAATTCAACAAAGAAAAATGGGAGCAAAAAATGATTGAACGGCTGCTAAATACTGTAATAATTAAAAAGTTATCTGCAATCTACAAACCACAAGCTAATGCAGAATAATTGCTTATGAGGATAGAGGAGTCTGTGGATCCTTCAGGAAATGGCAATGAGGGAATTCTGCATGGGTCATAGGGCATATGGGGAATATTTTCTCCTGCATTCTTGTTATTTCCATAAGAAAACTGATTTGAGGCTTTTGGTCTAAGGCAGCAGTCACCAACCATTTTGGCACCAGGGACCGGTTTCATGGAAGACCATTTTTCCACTGATTGGGGTCAGTCGTGGGGGAGGATGGTTTGCTGATGATTCAAGTGCATTACATTTATCGTGCACTTTATTTCTATTATTGTTGTTACATTGTAATACATAATGAAATAATTATACAACTCAGCACAATGCAGAATCAGTGGGAGCCCTGAATTTGTTTTCCTGCAGCTAGACAGTCCCATCTGGGGGTGATGGGAGACAGTGACACCCGAAGTGTGTTGCTTATGTCCAGTCTACTCCGTAATACTGTTTTGGTTGCTGTCACTGCAGAAAACCCTGCTTCAAAAAGATAGGATGTTGGAAATGGAAGTAGGCTTTTTAGTGCTTTTGTGGCAATCTCTGGATATTCTACCTTGACTTTACTTCAGACTGTATGGAGATTTGAAGTTGTCTCAAACATACTTTTAAGGCCACTGTCATTTGCAATCTTAAGCAGTTGCTCCTCTTCTAGCACTGACAAAGTTGATTCACCTGGTTTATTCACAAATGGGTCACAAATCCATTCTTTCCCAGTTTGGGGGTCTTTTGTGGGTGGGAAGTAATGCTCAAACTCTTTTGGGAAAGCTGAGATGGGTGATCATGCACCAGCTGGGAGAAAGAAGGCCCTGACTCAGTCTCTTTCAAAATCTCTGCTATTGTTTGAAATCTGTCAAAAATTCCAATGTTCACTCCTCGTCCCCATAATTCCACTTTGGGTTTCAATGCAGCCACTTTATCTGCCGACTTGAACACAGTTGTTGTTCTCCCCTGAAGTGACAGATTGAGTTCGTCGAGCAGGTTGAATATGTCACACAAGTAAGCAAGTTTTGCAACCCATTCTGTGTCACTGAAGTATGCTGTCAGTGGTGACTGTTTTCCTAAAAGAAATCTCTGGAGTGGCTCTCATAACTCAAAAACTCTGGCCAGTGATCTACCCCTAGAAAGCCATCTCATTTCTGTGTATAAGAGAAGATGTGTGTGTTCTGCATCCATCTCCTCACAGAGCTGCGTGAACAAATGTGAGTTAACAGCACGTACTTTAATGTGGTTGATAATTTGAATCACATCCTGCAAAACGTTGTTTAGTTCAGGTGACATTTTTCATATAGCCAACATTTCTCTATGGATGACACATGCGTAAACTCACATTCAGAAGTGACCTTCTTGACCTGAGTAGTGAAACCAGAAAGCTGTCCAGTCATGGCAGCTGCTCTGTCCATGCATATACCGACACAAAATGATCAGTTCAGTTTTCTGATTTGTAATCATTCAAAGAGTTGAATAGTTCTGCAGCTGTGGTGTTGGTCAGTAAGAAAAGTGAAGGTAACATATCCTCATGCACTATTGCACAAAAACAAGCATTGTTGCCTTGTTGACAACATTGTTAGACTCCTCAACCTGGATTGTACACTGTGGTGATTCATTAATTCTCTCTAACAAATGTGCCTCAATATTCTCTGTTATTTCATCAATTTGTCTAGTTACGGTGCTAGCCAAAAGGGGAACACACGTGCCACCTTTCGAACTGCAGCTCTCCTAAAAGTTTATAGCAAACGTCATTAGTAGCAGGAAGGATCAACTCTTCACCAACAGTAAAGGGCGTCTTAGCTTTAGCAACGCGGTTGGCCACTAAGAATGATGCTCTCAGTGCAGACACATTTGATGAAGTGGTGGCCTTCAATAATTGCTTCTGTTCTTCATGTTCACATTTTTTTTCTTCTGAAAAACTCCAAAGGCTTGTCTTTTAATGCAGGGTGCTTGGTCTCCATATGGTGAAGCAGTTTTGAAGGTTTCATGGCATTGTTGGATAGTTGTCACATACTATACAAAGTGGGCTGGAGAATGTATATCACCTGTTGCAATGAACCCATAATTCAAGTAGGACTCTGGGAATTTTATTTTAAATGCAGCTTTCATTTTGTTGGCAGTCTTAGAGTCTTCTGCTATCTCAGCATTGGATCTTTCCCTCTTTTTAAAGAAGCTCTCCAGTGACATTTGTTTTTTACTCCTTTTTCCTAGGGTTAGCTTGTGGGCTTACCAAAACTGCGACTGAGACAAGTGTACAGTGTGGGAAAGAGGCACAGATGGAAGTGGTAAATAAAATAATAGGCGGCCACGTGTGAACTAAAATAAGTGTCTGATTCTGACTTAAAGCTGCCACCAGATGCAGCTGTACAATTGAAATACATCAACTCATTTGCCGCTATAAAGCCTTCCACCAGATGCAGCTTCATTGTCACTTGCCACTCACCGATAGGGTTTTGAGATAGTCTGCAAGCAATTGATCTATTATGGTCTCTGTGCAGTCAAATCTCTCTGCTAATGATGATCTGTATTTGCAGCCACTCCCCAGCACTAGCATCACTGCCTCAGCTCCACCTCAGATCATCAGGCGTTAGATTCTCATAAGGAGCGTGCAACCTAGATCCCTTGCATGTTGCAGTTTATGGGAGGGTTTGAGCTCTTGTGGGAATCTAATGCTGTCACTGATCTGAGAGGAGGCGGAGCTCAGGTGGTGATGAGAGAGATGGAGAGCAGATATAGATACAGATGAAGCTTAGCTTGCTCCTCTCTCACCTCTTGCTATGCTGCTGGGTTCCTAACAGGCCACATATTGGTACCAGTCCAAAGCCCAGTGGTTGGGGACCGCAGGTCTGAGGTATGGAAACCTCAGACTCTGAGCTTTTCCTTGTTCCTAGAGTCTTGCATTAGTTACCTTGTTCAAGTCATTTAAGTTTTAAAAATAGCCTGTTTCAAGAGAGGTTTGCTTTTCTGCCTGCTCAGAAGACTTTGCATGGGCGTATGTATGCTTTGTTCACACTCAAAGTTCCAGTACCTCACAGCAACAGCCTTTCTCACTAATGCCCACATAAGGCTTTCCCATGCATAAAGCTACCCAAGAGCATTCTGGAATGAAAAGTGGGGATGGGAATGTCCATAGGGTCAGAAATGCCCAGAACTGCATAGATGCTTAAATAAGTGTTTTTTGATTGATAAGCTGCAACAAATCTCTGCGTTCCTCTTGTAGGTCTATCCAATTTATGCCAGTTTATGTTAAGGAGAGCTTTTGTGTAACAGATATGCAAATATATGGTTGTTACTAAATGAAAATTATTTCTAGATACATTTTGATAAGGGTTGCAGATTTTGAAAGTGTTTAGATTTAATTTTGTAGTTATAATTATCATATATTTCCAAATAATTACAGAATAAAATGCTCATGGATTCTGATTTATAAATGATTTTATACAACCACATAACAAATATATCATTTACAAGGAGCCCTACAAATAAAGCAGTGACAAGTAGGTCAGTAGCACCGAAAAGTGCTGAGGTCTGCCTGGATTTTAGTTCTTCAGTGTATGTGGATGATGTAGGTAGATTGGCCAAAGAAGCCTGCACTGACCCATGTCACTGACCCCTCTCAGCTGGCCTGGCTAAATGAGAAAATAGGCAAATTTATAGTATTTCTATTTTGCTGCCCAATACCTTCTTACTGCTTTCTTCTCTTACCAAAACTTACTTTTATGATACTAAGAGAACTGAACATTTAAGTGATCATCCCAGGAGTCTTAGTGACGAAAGTACTATGCAATGAAGAAGGAACTCTGATGGTGGGAGTTTGTGCTTTCAATGGGGCAGAGAGGTCTTCTTTTCTTTTCTTCAACATGCTTTCCTGTCATTCCTAAAATCAGCTCAATCATTCTGTGATTTGTAAGCCATTAATGTGTCAAAAAATCATCAAAATATTTTCTCCATTAATTTTTTAAAGAAACCATAATTGCTAGCCTTTACTAAGAAAGATTAACAAGCATTTCCCACCTGTCTGGTTGATTGTCTTGCATTTTATGGTTTAGCTCCTATGGATTAGCTCCTATACAATTTGATTTATAGCATAAAGAAGGAGAGGTGAAACCAAGCAAGGTTGATTGCTTATTCATTAGGCTTGCTTTAAATTCATATATATATATATATTCAGCTACTGTTTATAGTACTCTCATCAAATATTTAATATGTTTTTTAAGGTGGGAAATGCTCTATGATTTTCATGCTACAGATACTTATGAAAGGAAACCAAATGCCTATGAAAATGGTGAAAATATGTAATAGGCAATATGCATTTCTTCCAAGCTCAGTTCTAGAGAAAAATATCCTTTGGCAAGCAGTCAAACAATTTTAATGTAAAATTTAATGCAACAGGGGTGACATATTTTAGAACAAATTAATTAGATTAGTGAAGTGAAATGGCCTGAGTCAGAAAAAATAAAATGAACTTCATAACATGAGGCTCTTTGCAGTAATTCTTAGCCTAGCAATTCTGTTATTTTGCAATTTGAATTCTATTTAGATCATTAAAAATCACATAAAACCAATTCTTGTTACTTTTGGTTGATTACGTAAAGATACAACGAGTTCCATTTATCTGGAAAGTGAACAGGGCAACACTTTCTGTAATAAAAAATTTCTGCATTGTAAAATACCTTTAGTCATTTTTTCAATTTTTATTGCTTGTGTTTGTAATGTGGGCCTTCTGAGAAAATTTCACTTATTTTGTGTTAATTCATTTTTTTACTTTGTTAGTTTATTCATTCCTCAGCTTTGTTTTTTTAATTTTTTTTAATTTCAGCATATTATAGGGATACAAATGTTTAGGTTACATATATTGCCCCACCTGAGGCAGAGCTTCAAGTGTGTCCCTCCCCCAGACGGTGCACACTACACCCATTATGTATGAATATACCCATCCCCTCCTCCCCCCCACCTGCCCAACACCTGATGAATGTTACTACTATATGTGCACTTAAGTGTTGGTTGGTTAAGTTAGTACCAATTTGAAAGTTTCTGTTCATGTCCTTTGCCCATTTTTTGATAGGATTGTTTGATTTTTTTCTTGCTGATTTTCCTGAGTTGTATATAGATTCTACTTATTAGCCTTTTATTGGATGTGAAACATGCGAATATTTTCTCCCATTCTGTAGGTTGTTTGCTCTTTTGATATTTCTTTGGCTGTGCAGAAGCTTCTTAATTTGATCAGGTCCCATTTATTTATTTTTGTTGTTGCTGTGATTGCCTTTGGGGTCTTCTTCATAAATTCTTGGCTTAGGCCAATGTCTGTAAGAGTTTTTCCACATTTTCTTCTAGAATTCTTATAGTTTCATGGCTTAGGTTTAAGTCTGTTATCCACTGTGAGTTGATTTTTGTGAGAGGTGAAAGGTGCAAATCCTGTTTCAGTCTTCTACATGTGGCTTTCCAGTTTTCCCAGTACCATTTATTGAATAAGGATTCTTTTCCACAGTGTATGTTTTTGTCTGCTTTTTCAAAGATTAGATGGCAATATGAGGATGGTTTTCCTCAACTTACTCTGTAAATAAACTGTCATGGTTTACAACAAAAATTAAAAAGCAAAAGTTGTTACATGTGAATATAAATAATCATGAACAGAACAAATAGAAACATAGGTGACAAAACTGGAGCTTGTTAAAAATGAGACTAGAGATGTAGGCTCTGGAGTCTTATATAATTTTTGTGGTTAAATTTCAAATTTGACTCTGTCTTCCTAGCAGTAAAAGCAAAATGATGCTATGCAATTGTCTTAATTATGAAAGAGAACCCTATTAATTGTATGTATTAGAATATTTTATTAATAGAGGATTTTGACCAGAGATATTATACGATCTATCTTCCTTTTTTATTTCTTTTTTTTCTGAACATTTTCAAATATATATGAGTAATGAAACATATTGTACTTATCACTGAACCAGTTGTGACAAGGAAAGTGGATTACCTTGGACCAGTCACAGCCATCTTTGAAACTATTAGTGTGATCAATTTCCCTTAAAGTTCACCAGTATGCAGCCTAGGAGTAGATACCTGAACAGATATTAAATTAGGAAAGGGAAAACAAGTGGGACCATCAATACCCTCTATACAAGTTACCCAAGGGAAAGTAACTCTTTTCATTTAATTTAACATTTTGGATTTCACATGATAGATAGGTCAGTGGGGTCGAACGTTTCCAATTTAAAGTATGCACGTTTGCCCAAGTCTTTTCCTACTTTTTATTGTATTCTCAGTCCTAATATTTGTCTAAATAGAGGTAAAATCATTGACTATCAACCAAAATAAGTTGATTTGGAAAGCTTTTCTTGATATGAAAGAAATCACTTTTTTTGTGGAGGGGGGAAATAATGAACAAGAGGGTAATCACTATAGTACTAGGGCTAAAAGTTTTGGATTTAAAGGTGTGCCCCCATGGTTAAAAGTACTGTTACTTTGGTGGTTAAGATCTTAGATAATGATGTGCCTGACTCTTCTACACACACACACACACACACACACACACACACTCACACACACACACACACTCACACACACACACTTGCCAGTAATATGAACTGTGATCTTCAGGAGACTTAGTTTTAAATGTTATTTTTCTCTCCAGAGAATTTATGGGATTTTAAAAAGTGTGAAGTTTAGTACCTTGAAATAGTGGGCAAATTCAACAATAAAAAATGTTTTAAAATAGAAATGAAATTTAAGGATGGATTAATGCTAAAAATTATTCATTCTTCTCTGAATTTGATGATACTACCTTATCCTTCTACCTCTCAGTCTTTGACAATGGTGTCTCCATTTAGACAACAGCTTCTAATTTTCTGGTTCTGCTTTGTGTCAAGATGATTCTTTTTTTTTTTTATAGATAGTGGTCTTGGCAGGTAAATCAATTCCCTTAAGTATAGTTTCCTGAAATGAAGGCAGGTTCAGTGTCCTCTCTGGGGGCAGCACCAGCCAGTATTTTATTATCTCTTCCGAATCATGACACTCAATGAAGTGTGGAACCGATAAAAGATTAATTTACTTTAAGGTCCAAGAGAGAAAACATAACACAAAATGAGAAGTTTCATCATAAATGCATCAATGAAGTTGCCCAGGGAGACGTGGTGATGGTGAAACTATCTCATAGCCACAGAAATTGCATCTCACCTTATTCATGACTGACACTGTAATGGAATCAGACTGTCTCAGCATGCTGTCTGCACCAACTTCATTTTCTCTTTCAGGTGCAAAGCAATGTTTCTGGTTTGACCCATTGTCCCAAACTAGGCAGAGAGTTTCTTTGGCATTGGCCCAAAGGACAATAGAGAAGCGATCTAGCTAAAAATTACATATTGATCTCCCCTTCAACCGCCTCCTTTCCAGTTAAATTACCCTGCTTCTTTCTAAAGGGATGACTATGAGTTTTTAAAACCTGCTCACCAAGCTTCTTACCTGGTCATTTTTTCTCTTACAGTCTTCTGACTTGGATTCTAAAATATTTAAATAACTGTTACTGTTACAAAAAGAATAGCAATTTTAAAGTGCTATAAACACAGGCATTCAGTAAAAATGAATGTCTACAAGTAGGTCAAATTAAATGTTTGTGGATATAAAACTTTAGAAAAAATTTCACTACTATGGAAAGCTTGAATATTCTTGTCACCTAGTATGTTTTCCCTATAATAAACTTCCTATGCTACTGAAAAATTCCCCTTCTTTACTGATTTTTAGTAATTGTTATGTCCTTGAAGTAGGAAGCAATGTTTATGCTTATTTTCTTTGCTTTCCTTTTCTTTTTTTAAACTTTAGATACATAGACTTGAGTTAACAGTATTTGTTAGTTTATGGTGCACTTTCATTGGTTCATGAAAGGTCCTTCCCTGATGTATACAATAGGTGTTCAATGACTAGTGTTGATCAATTGAATAAGTCTTACCACTTCAGAAACTTCTTCAAAGTAGAATGTGAATAAGAGGATTGAAAATTAATCAGAACTGTTTCCTTTACCATATACATTATAGGTTGACAGTTTCCTAGTGGGTCATAATTGAAGCCTGGCATGAGAACTATTGTATATTCTTTATATTTTATTGTATGTTAATACGGATGTTAGAGGGCATATCACTGAATGCAATTCAACTTTTGCAGTTCTATAGTAAGTTAACTGACTACTTTAAGCATTCTTATAGATAGGCTCCTAATCTGGTGAACCTGCTGTATTTGAGACCAGATGTTTGGAGTACATACAATCATGAAAGTCTCACCTTTGTAGAATTCTGTCTTAACAAGGCTTAATTATATCTGGATTCTATAAGTTGCACAGATATTTACTAAATCTTATTTGGTAGTGTGCATGATGATGGTGATGAAAATGTGTCTTTGTAAACAGGGTCAATCATTCATACTTTAGAAAAAATATACTCCCATGACCATGTTACTTACTTTTCCAGCATAAAATTTTCTATTAATAGAACAGTGTTTTTCATACATTTTTGACTATGACAATAATAAATGCATTTTCTCTCTGGAGCCATCATCGTGTGTGTGTGTGTGTTTGTGTGTACAGCTAAAACAAAAGTTTCAGAAATAACACTTTCTATTGCTGTGTATAATGCTTTCCAACATTTTTTGTTGGTTCTATTCTATTGCATTTAAAAATTGACCCACTTAATTGACTTCATTAATAAGTCCCAAGTACCATTGAAAAAATACTAGGAAGTGGGCCATACAGAATAATAACGTATACAGAGCGTTTGGTATTTTCAAGAACAAAGTGGAGAGGTGAAAAAGAGCAGCAAGAACTGCAAAACAGAAAGTAATTTCACTAGTGTGGACATTACAAAAATCACATTTGTCTTTCCACTAAATCATAAGGTTTAAATTACTCCTTCCAAAATATCTCAGGTATAATAGACATGTGGCTGAAATATTTTGGAAGGAGCGACTTAAACCTTATGCATGAAGGGATATACAGATTCTTATATAATAGTTTGTTTATACAATTATTCTGGTAGAGAAAGGACTTACTATTTTAGCAATCCATAGAAGAACTGGTAAAATTTACTTAAAATTGTATATTTCTAATTTATATAGGAATTAATATAAAATTACTTTTATGATATATCATTTTAAAGTAATATTACATAAATATGAACTTATTAATACACATATATACACATAACATTAATTTTAATTGCACATGCACATACTTATAGTCCAACTATCATGTGTCAAGCAATTTTCATTTCCCTTGTGCTCTGGGTTCCAGTTACCTGACTTTCTTTCTATTTGTCTAATGGGCAAACCCAAGAGCTTTAGGCATGTTGTTTGTTCTGCTCAAGATGCTTCCTTCCACACCATTCTCGTGCCTCTCTCTATATAGTTTAATTTTCATCTCCTTTAAAGCTCATCACAATTGTCATATTTTTAAGTCTATCATAATTCTCCCCAGACTAAATCATGTCCACTTTTATTATGTTCTTATAACATATTTTTCCTTTTGGTCTTCAGAGCACCATGTTTATTTTGACTCATCAATTTTTCTCCAGTGCCCTATGCAGCGCCTGATATGTAATAAGTGCTTAAGTGTTTGTTGAATGACTAAATGCATCTTGATAAATAACATGCCAATTACTTTATTTAAAAATATTTTTTTGGAGACAGGGTCTCACTTTGTTGCCCACGCATGAGGGCAGTGGCATGATCATAGTTCACTGCAACCTCAAACTCCTAGGTTCAAGCGATCCTCCTGCCTCAGCCTCCTGAGTAGCTGGGACTACAGGCACAAGCCACCAGGCCTGACTAATTTTTCTATTTTTTGTAGATACAAGGTCTTGCTATGTTGCTCAGACTGGTCTCAAATCTTGACCTCAAGCAGCCCTCCTGCCTCGTCAGCCTCCCAAAATGCTGGAATTACAGGTGTGAGCCACCACACTGGGCCCTAATTGCTTTATTTAAAAAGTGTGCGAGTCAACATTCACAACTTACTGAGTATTTTCCAGATCTCCTCTTAAGTGTTTGCCTGGGCTCCAGCTGTTTTCATACAGGAACACATATATTCCTCTTTCATATCTTTATCCATCATATTTGGTACTAACTTGCATGTGGTAAGTGCTAAATAAATGTTTGTTGAATTGATTATTTTAGGCAAACCCTACATATATATCAATAAATTATTCAGAGTCATGTAATGGGACCCAGGGAGAGTCTATGCTATTTCTAGCATAATATTAGAGCAAATTTACATAGTCATTATGGTTATGTTTATTGATTTTCATCTTTTAGAATCAATCTAATGAGAAGCAGAGAAAATATGTTGGTGTGTTAATGTGCTTATGTTGCAAAGTGTGTTGAAGAGCTCCTCTGCAAAGTCGATATATGAGAAATATGTGTTTAGTATGTTATTTATAGTGAATGGTTAACCAGTACAAAAGCTGAAAATGGCAATATAAACATCCAACACTTAGAGGAGGAGAAGGGGAAGAGGGAACACTGCTCACATTTTATAGCAATGGCAGTCAGTAGGTATTATCCAAAGTTAATAAGTCAGGATAATAAAAGAAATAAAGTCATTATTTAAACTTACGGAGATAGCCAGCAAAACCCACAGAAGCAGAAATAGTTAAGAGCTATTATCCTTGGAGAGTGTACTGTGGGAGGGGAGGAGGAACTGGATGAGCGACTGCTGCTTTTCATCATGGAGCTTTGGTACGAACAAGGGAAAAATCTAGGGGAAAAAGTTATACAGAATTCTACTTTATGATTCAACTTCCTTAAGCCTATTTTTGAGGTCCATGCATTTTCCTTGCCTCTGGCTGTCTTCAGTATCTTACTATGAACTGATTATAATGATTTTTTTTTTTTTTTTTTTTTTTACAGCAAGTGTTGAATTACCATGATAGAAAATAGTGGACCTTTACACTATAGTACTGTTATGGGTGGAAATCTGGATCCCTAGAAAATTGGCTTCTACATACTATCCGAGAGTTTAGAATTTCTATATAAACAGAAAAGCTTAACATTTTCCAAACTTTCTTATAAGCAGCAGCAATTTTTGTAAACCTTTTTAGTAGTTCATTATAGTTCCTTCCAAGGAAATAGCATATATTCTTCATTGTTGTTGCTCTATTAGACAGAGAAACATAGGAAGGAAACTTTAAAATGGTTACATTAATGAATAGATATTTATAAGATTGCTAGTTATTTTTTGAAAGTAAGAGTTCTGGAGGCTCAGTGGTCTATGTTAAGTAGAGGGCAGTTTGTTTTCAGTTCTCAGAAGCTTCAGAGGAAAGCAGCTAATGGTATATATTTTTTTAAATTAATAGACTTTATTTTTTAGAGCACTGTTAGGTTCACAGCAAAGCTGAGCAGAAGTACAGAGATTTTCCATGTACTTCCTGCCCCCACACCTGCCCAGCCTTCTCCATTATCAACACCCCCCGCACCAGAGTGGTGCCTTTGTTACAATTGACCAAGCTACACAGACACACCCTAATCATCCAAAGTCCATAATTTAAATTAGGGCTCTCTCTTGGTGGTGTACATTCTATGTGTTTGGACAAATTTATAGTGATATGTTGTAGTGAATTCTTACAATTTTATGTTGCCTAGGATTCCAGTTTGAATGCAGGTTTAATGTTCTCATACCTGAAGGGTAACTTTCACAGTCACACTTGACCAAGTTTCCAGTTCTACACCACATCCAAATGACTCAAACCAGTGGCCAGAGATAAGAACTTAGAGGCATCTGTCCTACCTAGCACACTGGGCTCTGGCTTTCCCATGGCTTCCTTTAAAGGGACCATTTGGGCATTTGCCCATGAACTTAAAGTGACCCATACCGTAGTTGGGTCAGATATAGTGCTAGTTGCCATGCCCGCTCGCTCTCTCCTACTGACTCTTCATTCTTCCTTCATGTGCCCTGGGGATGGAGGATTGTCCTCCCAACTCATTATATCTTTAGACTTGTTTTTTATTTTGGTGATGTGTTAAATTTGTGACTTCCATCTGAAGACCCAGGAGCTTCCCCAGGCTGGGTTTTCCCTTGCACTTTGGGGTGAATACAAGGTCAGGCTCCCAGCACCAGAGCAATAGGTAGGCAGACATAAACTGGACGATGGCATCTGCCACTATGAACCAGTTTCCTATGTGAGGGATCCCCTGGTTGCTGATTGAAGAACTAAGCATTAGGCTGGTCACCAGGTAAAAGCAGTACCTGTGAAAGGCATACTGTAAACAACCACGACCAGTTCCCCTCATTTCCCATTAGGGCAGGGCTGCTTGCTGCTCTGTTAGTGGAACCCCAATTTAGCTGGGGGTTCTCAAAACACATGTATTCACCATTATAGTATCATACAGAGTAGTTTCACTGTCCTAAAAACTTTCCGTGCTCTACCTATTCATCTCTCCACCTCCCAACCCCTGGCAACCACTGATCTTTTTACTCCCTCCATAGTTTGGCCTTTTCCAGAATGTCATATAGCTGGAATCATAGAGTATATAGAGTAGGTAGGCTTCTTTCACTTAGTGATACTCATTCAATTTCTTCCCTGTCTTTTCATGGCTTGGTAGCTCATTTAATTTTAGCGATGAAAAATATTCCTTAGTCAGGATGTACCACAGTTTATTTACCCATTCAGCTACTGAAGGACATCTTGGTTGCTTCCAAGCTTTGGCAGCTATCAATCAAGCTGCTATAAACATCTATGTGCAGGTTTTTGCGTGGGCATACATTTTCAACTCCTTTGGGTAAATACCAGGGAGTGCTGGATCTTATGATAAGAGTATGTTTAAGTTTTGTAAGAAATTTCCAAACTGCGTTCCAAAGTGGTTATACTATTTTTCGTTTCTACTAAGCAGTGAGTGAAAGTTCCTGTTGCTCCATATTCTTGTCACCATTCGGTGTTGTCAGTGTTCTGGATTTTGGCCATTCTAGTAAATGTGTAGTAGTATCTCATCCTTGTTTTAATTTGCATTTCCCTGATGACATATGATGTGGAGTATCTTTTAATGTGCTACTTTTCCACCTGTATATCTTCTTTGGTGAGGTGTTTGCTAAGATCTTTGGACTTTTAAAACTCAGGTTTCTTTTCCCCCTTACTATTGAGTTTTAAGAGTTCTTTGTAAATTTTTTCTTACAGTTCTTTATGAGATATGTCTTTTGCAAATATTTTCTTCCATTCTGTGGCTTTTCTTCTTGTTAATATTTTTTGACAGCATCACTTCCAGAGCAGAAGTTTTTAATTTTAATGAAGTCTAACTTATCAACTCTCCTTTCATGGATCGTGCTTTTGGTGTTGTATTGAAAAAGTCTGTGCCAAACTCTAGGTCATCCAGATCTTTTCCTATGTTATCTTCTAGAAGTTTTATAGTTTTGTGTTTTATATTTAAGTCTGTGATCCATTTTAAATTAATTTTTGTGATGGGTGTATGGTTTGTATCTAGATTCATTTTTTTGTATGTGGATATCCAGTAGTTCCAGTACCATTCAGTGGCCTCTTCTTAATGTTAAACTGATTGATTTTAAAGAAACTTCACTTAAGAAATGAGAGAAAAGAACATTAGGTCTGGTATCAGGAATTGCCTTTGGCTGTCTTAATAAGTTAGGCATCTGTTTTTCCCTCATGTAAAGAGATTCCAGAAGTAGGCAGTCCAGTGTCTATATAATACCACATCATCTCAGGTTCCTTCAGTCTCTCTGCTTTCACTTCCTTAATGCTGGTTTCTATCTTTGGGTCCTCGCTTGATTTCTATCCTTGGTTTCTATATTCATTGGTTTTTCTTCTCATGGTTACAAAATTGCTGCTTCATTCCAAGTAGGATGAAGGAGAAAGGGAATAAAGGTGTCTGCCAGATGAATAATCCTCTTGGAGAGAACATTCCTAATAGTTCTACCTTAAGACTTTAGCTTACTTCCCATTGTAAGGGCAGCTTGGAAATTTATATTTTTAGCTGGAAACATAGTGCTGCTCTAAGAGTATAGGAATTGGGAAGAAGGGGAGATAGAATTTTAGCAGTCAACATGACATCTCTTCAAAGGTCTTTATGTATACCAAAGTTTTTGCTTGAAGCTACTTACTCTGTGTTGAAGGTGAACAAGATATGGCTCTGTAAAATGCCACATATTGTTTTTGATAAATTATCTTAGGTTAGGCTATAGGAATAGAACTTTGTTAGGCAATACTCATGAAATTATATAGTATAATAATTTATCCCAGGGTCATAAAATGGGATTTGTGGAGAGGGAACTATATCTTTAGAGTGTCTAACTCATCTTATTGTCTCTAGCACCTGGCAAAGCTCTTGTCATATAGTAATAGGATTAGTTTTTATTGCTGCTATAACAAATTACCACAAATTTAGTGGCTTACAATAACCCAAATTTACTATCTTATAATTCTTCAGGTTAGAAGTCTGACACTGTTCTCACTGAACTAAGTGAAGATGTTAGTAGGCTGCATTCCTTTCTGGAGGTTTTAGTAGAGAACCTGTTTCCTTGCTTTTTCCAGCTTCTAGCTGCTGTCCACATTCCTTGGCTCATGGCTGCCTCCTTCATTTCCAAAGCCTGAAGCATTGAATTTCTACAGCTATTCTTCCATAGTCACATTTCCCTCTGACAATGGACTTTCTTGCCTGCGTTTTGCACTTTAAAGACCCTTTTGATTACGTTGAGCCCAACCCAGATAATCCAGGATAATCTCCCTATTTTAAGGTCAGTTGATCTGCAACTGTAATTCTATCTGCAAACTTCATTTCCCTTTGCCATGAAAGGTAACACATTTACAGGTTCTAGGTATTAGGAAGTGGACATCTTTGAGAGGCCATTATTCTGCCTACTACAGTGATGGTAGGTAAGAGTTCTGTTAATATGAAATGATTATAAACAGCTAACACAACATGTTTCATTTTCTCCTCCAACAAACTCTATGAAGTAAGGAATCTGGGGCTTGGAAACTTGGACAAACTTGCACAAAATCTCAACGTCAGGATGACGCCTGTGTCTGAATGTCATAATAGCTCAGGTTTATAAACGTTGTGCTGTACCCTCCACTGATGAGTGAATAAGCAAAATGTGCGGCAAGGCTGACTCTGTGACAGGGTTCCACGGTTTTGCCTGAAGGCCAGTGCTAAATCAGGCTAAATGGATTGTAGAGTTTCAGTACAGGCTGGTCACTTTTTAAATGTATGATTGTAAAGAGAATTAAAAAGCTTACTTTGTTTTACGGTTGAGAATTGTTTTCTCATCATTTGCAGTTTGTAAAGACCCAAATTTGTATGGAACCTGGTGACAAGAATTATTGGCATTTTGATCTGTGCTTAGTCACACTATATAGACTTGGTGGTTACATTTTATTTAATAATCTTTTTTCCTTGCATTTCTCTTTTTTAAGCATTGTTATTCCTATAAACTAGAAGAAACTGAGATATTTTCACCACTGGCTATGTTTGAATGTTTCTTTTTTTGTTTTTTTTTTTTTTTACTATAAAAAACCAAACTAACCAATAATGATGTGAGGGTTTCTGAATATATTTTCACTCACCTCATCCTCATTTAATTTAGCATTCACGTAATGCAAACTGTTAAACTCAATGTAGGTTGGAGATATTTAAGGCTGTGAAAATCTGTGCCAGTTTGTTATTATAATTGAATACTAAAGTACAATACTGGAGAAGTTCATATTTTTTTCAATCTTTTTCATGATAGTTTTTATATTTTTAGCTACTAACATACACATAAAAAACCATTTATTTTTTTGAATATTCAAGAAGAAACCATATTTTATGTTAATTTGAAAGGCTAATGAAATTTGTTCATTAAAATTTGAATTTAGCACTGTAGAAAAGTGAACTTAAAAGAAAAAACTTACTAGGAAATTGTCACATTGCAGATATGGTCATTAGCAACAAAACTTTTCCATGGTGTTGGGTTCTGATGCTTTTTTGATATGGTAAATCATTTTATTAAATAGTTGTAATTGTCCTCTATGAAAGAATATAACGCCTGTTTGTGGTTTTAAGCAATGTTTTGTTTGGTTATGTTGAAATCATTCTTTTGGATACTGGTTTCATTTAGGCCCCGAATCCTCTTTTCTCATAAAACATTTAGAATATTCTATGATTGTTATAATAAATTCTATAAAGGATGAATGAATCAGAAAAATCTTATAATTAGACTAATTTCATATAATTATCATCTTTCTTCAAGATGATATTCTATGAATAAATGGTTAAGATTCATTAGTGTGGTTTTAGAGGCTCATTTGTTCTACAGAAGATCTTTCTTCTTTTAGAAGAGAAAGATCTGAGTGTAATTAAGTTAGATTTGCATTCTTCAAGATTCTAGGAAATCTGGAAATGTATTTTGAACTTCAATATTTATAGTATGTATACACAAGAAAATTGTAGGGTTCAGTTTGATTCCCATGATTTTGAATATGCTGATGCATAATAAATGTGAGATAAGAAGGAATAGAAAAAGAAGACAAATAGAAGAAAGTTTATTAGTGAATATTTTTAACTGCAAGAATTCTCAGCAAAATTACCATACAGTGGCAGTGTTTACCAACATTCTTTCTATTAAGAATCCTTTTCCTCTCCCATATGGCTAGAAGTATCAAGTGGTATTAACACAATAGTCTCATGGTATACCCAACAATCAGTTTTTGAAATACTATTATTAGTGTGTTTAAACTAGCACTGTACAGATCCGCATGGGCTGGATTGTACCTTATTTGTCTTTTTGCCTCTCAGTGCTTATTCTAGTGTCTGACACATTGGGAATAATGTTTATTAGTTGAAAGAATGAGTGAATTAAATCATACATTTTTTTCTTTTCTAGGAAAACATAAAATGTTGTATTTAATCTTGCTGAACTGTGTTACCTCATATATAAATTTGGAACCTGAAGTAGATCGTCTCTAAGGCCCCTCCCAATGTCAACACTTTGTATCTCTGTGATTCTTTTTTCATTTGGTTGTGGTAGATAATGGGGCCTTTCTCCTTCCTCCTTCAGTTGTTCCCTCTGCCAGGATGGTAGAAAAGATGGAGACTCCTGGGAAATAGGTCTCTCTAGCCAGGCAGGTTCTTTGCTGATCCTAATGGTTGATGACAGCAGTGGGAGGTGGAATTTGATGGGTGAAAAAGGCATCTAGCAGCTTCCATTCTTCTGATTCCATGATGATTGGATTGTTCAACAGAACATTTTCAGCACTTTATCTTTTCCTGCTGAGCCTTCTAGAGATGGTAGAATGCTGAATGGCTCTTTCAATAAGCAGCTTTGTCAGGGAATTTATTCTAAGCTACCTAGAGCTGCTTTAGAATTAGATAGGGTCTTTCTCTTGCTGTGCCCGGAGGCTTCAGGTTCATTGGCTTTTCTGTAGGATTGTCACAGTTTCCGGTTTGCCTAACAGTTCCAGTTAATACCTGCTGTTTAATGTAATTGTTAATGGTGCCTCTTTTACTCTCAAAAGTGACCTGGTTTGGACAATAAGTTATAGGGTTACCTACTAAATTGGCTCTTTTACCCCTGAAGTGTTTTCTCCCCCTTGTATTGAAGTGTATTAATTCCTGGCAGTGCTGAGTCTTAGGTTTTGGCAACTGTCCTACATTCCTCCTCCTATGCCTTGTCTGAGGCATGCTGCATAGAGAAAAAATGAGTGTACTTACTTTTCCAAGTTTCTTGGAAAAAAACAAAGAAGAATCAATTGAATATTTCCAGATTGAGAAATGTGACCTTTTTCCTTGAAGAGCTACTGTAATAGTACAAAATAATCATAATGTTGTAAATAAATTTTTATTTATTAAGTTTTTAAAAGTTCTATTAGGTTCTAAATGGGAAAGGATATCAGTGTGATATAAGTGAGGGCATTACAGAATCTTCAGATCCTTTTTATCTTCTTGAAACCTTCTTTGTCATGCATTTCCAAGTGTGCGTCCGTCCTTCATGCTTGTGGCCTCTATAGCCCTGCAATTCAGGGCCATGATGCGCAGCATGCTGCAGGGATGCAGAGATAAGGAAGAGACTCAAGTCTGTTATGGGAATTATATCAAGTGCACAGGTAATGTATTTAAAAAGAAAAGAGGAAAAGAAACATACAAGAAGAAGGGAACAAGTCCAATTCTGCAGTCTTCCCAAGGAATTTGGAATTGGAACTAGGTATTGAAGGCTGGGTAGGATTTCTGCCGGTAGACATATGCGGTAAAATATTCGGGAAGGGCATGATGTGCTGTCTTGTGATGGTCCTGCCCAATGTAGAAGAAAGAAAGGTGACTGGGTCAAAAATAGATGCTGGTGGTGAAGCAGTTTGAACTTTCAGGTGTTCAGCTTTCCATGACATGTTTTTTTTATTGGATTTTGAATATTATTTCAAAACCTTTATTTCTGTACAGAAGTTTTACGTTTAAGAAAGGTAAGGATAGAATTGAAAGTAAAAAGCAATGTAATCGTTCTCCAAGTAGCTTTATTGCTGTTTCTTCTCCTTTCACCCTTTTGGTGGTGTATAGAACATGGAGGAGTAAAAAGGCAGAGGAAGTAGAGGATATGATTTGGTTGCTGCTGGGTTGCTTGTGCTGACTGTGTGTCCACACAAAAACTGTAGGCTTTGTTTTGACATGAGTGAGAGGTGTCAGCTTTGGGTACACAACTCTGGGCTCCATTTTGGAGGATGAGCATTCTGCAGGGACATTCCTTGTAGCCTGTGGTAGGGGTGGGAAGGGTGATGCAAAATATCCTTGGGGATGCTCATTTTCAGAGGAGCTTGTTGGAAGCTTTTGTCCATTCAGTAGGTGTAGCCTGGAGGTATCAATGCCAGAAGCTTGAACCATTCATCCCAGCAGACCTGTCCTTCACCCAAGGTGAATATCGTGTTCTCTCTGTTTCCCCTCCCATTGCCTTTTCCAGACTATTAGCACTACAGATTCTACAGGCAATTTTCCTCTGGGCATGCTCTCAGAACATAGTTTACTTTTTGATTTCAGAATATTTTTAGCTTATGTCCTCTCTGCCCATCCTAAATGGTTTCATATACATGAATTTATGTTCATATACATATTTGCCTAGTAAAAATCATCCACTTATTCACTCTGTAAATGTGTGTGGACCTTCTACTTACATGCCCACCACTGTTGTAGGTGCTGGAATGCAGCAGTGAACAGGAAAGACTGCCCTCATGGAGTGGAGATTCATGGGAGGGAAGGAAGTGAAGAATCAGGGAATAGACAATAATCATAACACGTAAGTTATATAGTACATTAGAAGAAGATAAATGTTATAGTAAAAAGAAAAATTAGATCAGGGTAAAGGGGACTTGGAGTGAAGAGGAAAGGGAAAAATTGCAGTAATAAATGAATTAGGAGAGTCCTCAATTGCAAGGTGAGATTTCAGCACAGACTGAATAGAGTGGGAGGATTGGCCGAGCAGTCATCTCAGAGAAGAGCATTCAGCAGAGAGAAGAGCAAGAGCAAAGGGGGGAAGTGAGAGCATGCCTGGTGTGCTCAAAGAACAGTACAGAGGCCAGGAGGGTGGAGTGAAGTCAGTGGTGGCAGAGCAATAGTGCAGATCAGAGAGGTGGGGTGTCATTCAGGGCCTTGCAGGCCTTTGCAGGGATTTTGGCTATTCTCTGTGAAATAGAAGGCCATTTCAGGATTTGTGGCACAAGAGTGTCATGATCTAAGTATGCTTAAAAGAATCATTATGACTTTGTGTTGAGGATAGACCCTGGGGGTTGGGAGGAAGGTGACTAAGGACAGAGCAGGAAGACCCATCAGGAGACTCTTGTAGTGTTCCTGGTGAGAGATGATGGTGGCTTGGATTAAGGTGGTAGCAGAGTGCTAAGATTCTGTGGATGTGATTTGAAGCTAAAAACCAACAAGATTTTCTGATGGATTGGATATAGGGTATGAGAGACAGGAGTCAAGGATGACTCTTAGGTTTTTGGCTTAAATATTTAGAGTACTGGAGTTTTCAAGGCAGTTAAATACTTTATGATCATTAAATCTATTAATTTATAACATGCAAATGTTCTCATAAATGTTTTCTCCACAATACTTCTGATTGGTCAGAATACAAAGGGTGTGCATAAGTGAGGTCAGGTCTCTGGTTTTGTCCTTACGGCCCTTTTCTACCACACCCCCTTAGACAATGTGCACCTCAAATAGGGACCATGAATTATTTCTCTTTGCATTTTTGCTACCTACCACAGTGGCTGTCATGTACCTTATTTCATCAAATCTATTGTTATTGATTTTAAGATGAAACACTGTTTTATGTACTACTAACAATTGCTACCACTTAAGTGATTTATTATTACTTTAAGAAATGTAATAAATATAAATGTGAAATAAATGTATTATTATTAATACTTTAATAAATGCATTTGTATTTGATATTTATTAAAATAGTTATTTTGGACTATTTAGACATAGATATTTATAATTTAGTGTTATTGTCTTTAGGGACATTTCTTGGCATGTGAAAAGCAATACTTTTCACATACATTAGTGAAAAAATATAGCTTCATCTACTTGTAGGTGTCATCATTTTTTAGATGTCAGAAATCACTTGGTGTTACTCTGCAAGAAAGTATAAAATAGCAATCATTCTCCCAACCATGAATATGTGCTTCATTAATATTAGATGTATGCCCTATTGCACAGATTCCTTTTCTGTATATGTAAGAACATTTCACTTCAATGATGCATCATAGTTTAATCTTTCTGAAGATATTTTAAACAATTAAATGCTCCAAATATAATATTAACAATGTGCATAACTCAATTGAGGAGATAAAAATACGAAGAACTATGACTGAGTTCTTTGCAGACTTTGAAAACTATGTCACAACTTTGGCCAACAGTGATTGTAGGATATCATTCATTGTAAGAAACATTATGATATCAAGAGTTTTTAAAATGTGAAAAATGTTCATCTTAGAATCAATGAAATATGTTAGATATTCAACAAATGTTTAACTGCTAGAAGTGTGACTCCCCATCCCCTGCCATCCACACATATACCTAGGCTCTAGGCTGCACTGAGTTTTAATCAGTACTTACAAAGCAAGTCCTGTTGCAGTCTTTGATGCAATACTTCTATTTTTATATTTTTCTTCCTAGCATCCCTTCCTATAGGGAACTACCTCTCCCACCTATACCCTTTCATTGGATGGGCTTGATTTCAGCCCCTATTCTTCCCAAAACAGGGCCAGGGGAGAACATGCAGTGCAGGCAGGGCCAGGCTACTTTATCAGGTGACAGTGATCTGTTCAGGGATGGTCATATGATCCAAGCCAGGCCAGACCCTGACTTTTGTCAGGGCAACCAGGAGATAACCTTTCTTTTTCTTTGGGATTACAATTTTTTTAGGACCTTGAAAGTCTGTGTCTTCTGGTGGCCACCTTGCTGCTATGGGGACAGTCTAGAAAAGCAGAATTGAGACAGAAAGAAAATTCTTTGGCTACCTCTGATCCTCTTCTTCTAGCCATAACTGAAGCTAGATTTTTTCCTGGAGTTTTCAGTTATATAGCTAACATTTTTTATCCTAAACTAGGCTGAGTTCAGATTATTCGGTTTAAAACTGAAAATGTCCTTACTAATACAGTTACAGAAGCAGTTTCCTATCAGCCACTCCCCATCCTCTTCCCAGTAAATATCCCTTACAGAGTATAGGCTGACACCCAGTTACCATCATCACTCTGTATGGCTTCAAGAACCAGAAGTCTTATTCTCACTCTTTACTCACTTCTTTCTAAACTATTGTTAATCTAAATTGATTTTATAGCTAATTGTCAAAACCAGGTATAAATCAGGATCTTCACCACTTCTTTTAGGCCTGGTTCTCAGCTCAGTCTTCTTAGTCATTGAGTGGTAGGTGGCTTCCTGTCCTCAGATACTTTTGACAGACTCAGACTCCTACTGTTGACAGAAGCCAGCCCTCACTCCCTCCTTCAAAGCCTAAGTATTTCTTTGTGCCTCCCGTACAGCTCTGGCCTCTTTTGGTGATGAATACCTCAAAATCTCAGCTTATTCGCAAAGCATGGAGGCCTTTGATGCCCTAAACTTATGTGAAGGTTCAAACTTTTTCAGGTCAGGTTATCAACTCTAGCTACTTTTCTAATGTTTCTTTGATGACTCAGATAGTCCCAGTGAAGAGATTCAAATCTTCTCAATTTTTCCTAATTGAACTCTTATATCCTATATGGTGATATTGTATTGTGGGGAAAGATAAATTTTGAGGCCAGAGAGATCTGGGTTCCTAGCTGAGATAATTGTTGTGAGTTTTAAATTTATCTCTATGTTTATCTGTATCCTATCTTATCCCACTCTATCTGAATCTATCATACCTTACACTTAGTTCTCATAAATAGTAGCTAGCATTAGAAAATTGCATATTATATTATTTCTGAGTATTTTAATGTCAGATTTGTGTTTTACATGACATTTTATATCATATGTGTTTACTTCTTACTTTTCTCATTCTTTCACATATACACAATGCCAGAATTCAAGAACAGTCATCCTTAATCAAAGGCAGAAAACTTTGGATCCTTATAAAACAAAAATTGTTCTAATATTGCAGACAAATCCACATATCTTGCCCTAAAATAAAAGTAGAGGAAACTCTGAAAGCAGAGTCAGAATGGTAGTAGAATTTATTACTTAAAAGACAGAACTTGGCCAGGTTCTGCCATCTCTTATGGGTTCAATATGTCTCTACAGAATTCTTAGCTGCAGATAAAGTAATCTTGTTTGATTTATATGGCCCCATTTTAAGAAACCTACAGAAGCGAAGGTCTATACCAATTCTTTATCTTAGGCACTTTGTTGGCAGTGGCTTTGTGTCCAAAAAGATATGGGATGAGAGGATATAAAGGACTGTTCTCTGTGCAATTTTCATTTGCTCAGTTCCTTTCTTAATAAGTAGTGATATTTGCTGAGCTATATTAATCAGGGATTAAAAAAATAGTTTTCTTAGTACTTGAGAAAAGTACCAGATTGATTGCCAGGAAGTTTGTGTCCTCTTAATGTAGCATAATTAACTAAATTCAGTTTCTTCTCTGCTGGCTTCTTATACCTATCAGAATTACACAGCCTTAGGAAGAACTGCTATCAAATGTGAAAAGTCAATCTTTGCATTCCTTAATACCATGGAAGAGAAAAAAGAATGATTAAAGATTTAGACCTAAGGTAAAATTATTAAGAATTATTTATTACAGAGTTTGGTTCTTAACCTTTATGGGTCACAGACCCTTTAGAGAAATTTATGAATACTATGGACAGCTCTACCCACAAAAATGCAAAAATAGACATAGGAAAAAATTCTGCACCTAATTTCCAAGATATTATGAATCCCTTGAAGCTCATCCAGGTTAAGAACCTAAGAGTGATTTCTTAAAATCATGGAACCTTAGAATAGTACAGGACTTTGGAGACCATTTAGATGAATCTCCAGGTTAACTCAGGGTTTTTCAAACTCAGCACTATGGACATTTGGACTGGATAATTTTTTGTTGTGCGGGACTGTTACATGTATGGTGGGATGTTCAGGTGCCTCTGTTTCCTCTACTTACTAGATGCCCAGGTAGGGGGTGGGTATGGGGCAGTCTTAACAATCAAAATGTTTTCAGACCAAATAGCCCTGAGGGGGCAACATCAGATGAGAACCACTGGTCTAACTTAAAAAGCCCATGGTTTTGATATCAAGTGATCATCTGGTCCCTAAGGGTATATTTATTAACTTCAACTGACATATCTGTTTAAATTTGAGTCTGCAGAAAGCAGAAGCTTAGATAAGCCCCTGAGGGACTGTAGTTTATTTGGGAGGTGATCCTTGGAAGTCCAAGTGAGAGAGCAGGGCAAGTGAGACACAGAAGGGGAGAAAGCCAATATAGTTTGCATTAATGAGAGCATTACCATTGTAGGGAACTGAGGCTTGGTTTCAATGAGGATTCACTGATGAACAATATAGAGACCACCTTAACATTGTTCCACCAAAGTGGGAAGCTGAGATACTTATTTTTCATCTCCTATCCCTCATTGATTGAAACTGCTCAACTACAATTAAATCCTCAGCATTCCCAAGCTGCCCTGCAGGTGGGCTCTGCTAGCTCCTGTGATGCTGGAGAAAGCCCTCAGGCAGAGTAGCAGAGGAAAGGCTATTTAAAATGGGCAGCTGTCAATTTTCAGAGCAACTGTCCACTGAACTCAGTGGCACGCCAAAGGGATGTGGGGTAGGTAATCAATGGCACCTACATAGCATCTCATTTTATGTTTCAGTTATTATTATTTTTTGAGCTGATATTTGCTGTCTCGTAGCTAGAACCCAATGTCTCACATTGTTGGCTATAGAAGAAGTCTGCATACAAAGTTGGCCTGCTGCCTCTTTTTGTATGGTCCATAAGCTAAGATTGTTTTTTAAGATTTTAAACTGTTAAAAATGGGAAAGTAATATTTGTGACATGGGGAAATTATATAAAATTCAAATTTGAGGTCTATAAATCGGATTTTATTGAACACATCTATACACATTAGTTTATGTATTGTCTATGACTGCTTTCCTGTTACAGTGGTAAAGTGAGTGGTTGTAACAGAGACCAATACAGCCTGCAAGGCCGAAAATATTTACTTTCTAGCAGGCCTATTACAGAAAAACTTGATCAACCCTTGATCTACAGCAATAATGAATAAATCTATTTCCTTTTCCAAATGACAGCTTGAAAACATTTCAAGACATTTCTTGTTTCCTTCCTCTTTCTTCCCTTTTCCTGTTCTAGGATGAATGTTCCAAATTTCTTTAAATGTTTATCATATGACACTATTCCAAAACCCTTCATTCTCTTGGTCACCTTCCTTTAGATGCATTTCATTTTATCAAAATTTCTTTTAAAATGTGGCTCTCAGAATGGAATATATTTTATAATATGTGGTTTGAACAGTCAAAAGAATAGTGATTGTATCCCCTGAGTTGGGTATTCTCCTCTTTAAATGCAGCCTAACTCCATTAGGTTTTTGGAGGGCTCATTATAATGTCATCTCATAATGAGCATTGAATCAACTAAAATCCATTTTCACATAAATGGGTTTCAGTATAGATATATTATTTCTTGACATTAAGTTTTTCTCTTTTTTAACTATTAGATTTATTCTTTCTGAAAAAAGTTTAACTATTAGCAATCATTTAAAAAATCTTATTTATTAACTTTAAGTATTTGTTAAACTTTAACATTCATTGTTATATATGAAAATCTTTGTGTTTATATTCAAGTGACCCTGATTTGGGATCTAGTTCATTCCTAGATAACAAATAGCCACAATAGGGAATCACTAGAAGTCAAACAATTTTCTATACTATTATATTATAAAATGGGATACTTTCAGCAGACTAAATGAGTGACCCTAAGGCTTCACTCTTTTGTAGTAGGATTATGCAACTGCATGCTTATTATGGACTCATGGCGGGTGTACAGTAATGTATTTCTCTGTTTTTTGATTTTGGACTTGACCATGTGACTTGCTTTGACAAATGGGATCAGTAGCAGAAAATAAAGGTGCTTGCAAGAGCAAGTTTGCCCTCTGGGAGATTCTGAAGGCTACCTTGAAAACAAAAGAAAAAACCAAAAACCTTCCTCAGGAAGGCACTGACCCTCTTCCATGGAGCAAGAGAGTCTTATCAAAGGGAATTCCTTTACTTCAAAGGAGAGAGCCTGGCAACATTTGCCCAGTATAATTTCAAAATTTCAAGGGATTCAAGTGTCATCCTTCCCCTTTTTGAGTGGCAGTGCTTATTGCAGTGATCCTTTCCCCATTTGACAATTATGGAATGTGTTTCTTTACTTCCCAGATCTACAGACCAAGAGTGGCCATATTTGGACCTGATATAGTTAAGGACTTAAGTCTTATGCTGTATTTGGGTGAATTTTTGAGTGTCTTGGGATAAGGATGAATGTATTTTGCTTATAGTAGGAGTCTCAGTATGTTTGTGCTGCTATAACAGGGTGCCACAGATTAGGCAATTTATAAATCACAGAAATTTATTTTCTCACAGCTCTAGAGACTGGAAAGTCCATGATCAAAGTGATGGCATCCACTGTCTGGTGACAGCCTTCTTGCTGGGTCCTCAGATGGCAGAGGCATTCTATATACATTTTAAATTCAATGAGACATTATTATTTTGTGTTACATCTTACATTCATTTGGATTTACCTACATATTTATAATTTTCATTGACCTTTATTTCTTTCCATGTCTGTGAGTTTGTTTCTGAGTTCATTTTCCTTTTGATGTTAAGAGTTCCTATTAGTACAGGTCTGTTGGTGCTGAGTTCTTAGCTTTTGTCTGGAAATATTTTTATTACTCCTAAATTTCTGATGAGTATTTTTCACTGACTACAGACTTCTAGGTTAGCATTTATTTATTTATTTATTTTTGGTTTCATTTTGTTCTATCAAGAGGTCAGAACTAGGTTTTCTTTATTTCTTCCTTCCTTCTTTTTTTTCTAAAAAACCCAAGAGAGCTATATTGAAATAAAATTGACAATCAATAAAGTCTACATAATTAAAATGTCTAATTTGATAAGTTTTGATATATGTATATACCTATAAAATCATTATCACAATAAAAATAATGAACATGGTGAATAGGCCCAAAAGTTTCCCAGTGCCTTCTTAAAGTCATTCTCCTATTCCTTCCTGCTCTCCTCCATATCCAGGCAAAAATTGATCTGCTTTCTTTCACTATAGATTAATTTGCATTTTTGGAATTTTATGTAAATGGAATCATGATGTCTGTGATGAACTTGCTATCATTTTTGTAAATGGTGCAAAGTTTAATTTATTCATATGGGTAACCAATATTTCTAGCACCATTTGTTGAAAATATCCTTTTTCCACTAAATTCTTTTTATATCTTTGTTGAAAATCAGATGTTCATGTATGAGAGTGTATTTCTGGACTGCTCCATTAATCTATTTGTCTATATTTGTGACAAAGCTATACTGTTGTGATCATTGCTGTTTTAAATAAGAATTAAAATTTAGAGAATTTTATAAATATAAATTCTCTAAATTTGTTATTCTTTTTGCTGAATAGTTTTGGCTATTTTAGGATTTGCTTTTTCTAATGAATTTTAGAATCAGTTTGAAATTTTCACAAAAAAAACTGCTGAGATTTTATTTGCAAATATATCGAATCTATAGATCATTGTGGGAAGAATTGACATCTTACAAATTTTGGGTGCTTTGTTGTTAGTATATTGGTATATTTCTCCATTTTTTTAGTCTTATTTAATTTCTTACAGAATTTGGAAATTTTTCAAATTTTTTTTGCTGTTTTCAGTATACTGGTGTTGCACATCTTTTGTCAGATTTATCCCTAAATATTTTCTATTTTTTTAATGTGATTACAGTTGAGATTATCTTTTGTTTCCATTTATGGTTGTTTGTTGCTGATATATAGACATACAATTGGTTTTTGCCTCGTCTATCTTGCAATGTTGCCAAACTCATTTAAAATATTTATTCTAGTAGCTTTATTGTAGGTGATTCTTCATTTCCTCAAGTCAGGGAGTCAGATGGGCTCCACCTGGGTTCTCCATTCTTGTATTGCAGCAGTTAACTGACCCACTTGTAGGGTTCAGCTTGGTTGTGTCCTTTCTACCAGGGATCACTCTCCTTCACTTCCTGATGTCCAATGTCTTGAAAACCATTATTACCTATATTTTGTTGATATTTTGGGTTGTTTCAGGCAGATGGGTAAATATAATCCCTATTACTCCATTTTGTCTGGAAGAAGAAAATTCTAGAAGTTATTTACCTCTGCCTTGAGGTTCTCTAGGCAGCCACTTCTCCTCCAGCCTGGGTCCCAGGAGGAGACACATGGAACAGGACCACTGCGGCCAATCTGCCCACCTGCAGCCTGAAGTGGAGCCACCCCCGCTGACCCGCAGTCCATGAATATGTGAAATAAAATAGGTTAACAAAAATTGTTTTCCAAGCTCCACTCTCAGAGATTCTGATTCAGTTGGTGGGATGAGCCTTGTGCATTGGTACTGAAACAAACAGTACCTGGAAACAAACAAATACAGGAAAAAAAGTTTCCTAGGAGATTCTAATGTGTATTTAGGCTGAGAACCACTCTATGGTGAAATACTATTTAAGGGAGCAAAGCAGATGTGGTTCTTGTCCTTATGATGTTACAGGCAGCATACAGAATATCAGCAGACATGCTAGCATTTCCTGGGAAAGGTGTTATGAGGAAGGAATACAGAATGCTGTGTGAGCACTTAGAATTGGCCACTTACCCAGACCTGAGAGTCTGGTATGATTAGGTGCTCTAGACAAGACTGCTCTCAATCTTTCTGAAAACTTGATGCATTTAAAGTGGGGAGAAACCTCTATTTTTAAAGACATCAGCAATTTATTTTTCCTGTTGTTCTAAAAAGCAAAGCTAGAATTCCATACTTGGGAACAGATTGCTTTGGTTTTAGTTTTAGTTTTAGTTTTGGGGGGTTGGGAGCATTTTAGTGGGATTTTTGGTTGTGCAAGGGAAAACCAAGATTCTATTTTGGAATGGAAAGGTTTAGGACAGTGAAGAGGTAAACTGCTTTCTATGATGATGTAAAGGTTTTTTTTTCGAAAAAGTGAGTTTATCCTCAGTGGATTATTAAAACCACTGAGGTGTGAGCAAGAGACTGGAGGTAAGTGGAAAACTTATTTTTCTCCTATTCTTGTGGCCCCAGTTTGCCTAAGGCAAGGGTGCTGGATTTTGGATGGGAAGAAAGACCCTCCTTGGTGGGCTAGTAGGCTGGCCTGACTATAAGGTGGTCTTCTGCAGACCTTTGAAAACTATAGACATTGATGGTTAGATTCAATTTTAATTTAATTTTCTAAGTTACCATTCCTTTGTCTATTCTTAATAATTTGTTAATGTTTTATTTTAAACACCACAGTCTATTCATGGCAGCATTTTGTTGAATTGAAGGAGTTTTCTCTTTTCAAGTGTAGTTGGCAGAATTCTAAAATTTCTCCCAAGCTTCTTGCTTCCTGGTGTTCCTGTCTTATATAATCCCCTTCCCTTGAATGTGGGTGGGCCCCATGAATGTGATAGGATATGACTCTTGTGATTATGTTATTTCATATAGTGAAAGGGATTTTGCAGATGTAATGAAGGTCCCTAATCCGTTGACTTGGAGTTCATCAAAAGGAAGGTTATATAGGCAATCCTGACCTATCTCAGGAGAGCCCTTAGTAGAGAAGAGAAGCAGCAGCAGACACTCTCTTGCTGGCCTTAAAGAAGTAAGCCACTATGTTATATATAAGAGGGGGAAGCCACATGGCAAGGGCTTGAGGGCAGCCTCTAGCAGCTGGGAGCACTCTCTGGCTGACAGCAAGCAAGAGAACAGGAATCTTAGACATAAGGCCAAGAACCGGTGAGCTGGCAAGTGGATCCTGAGCTTCAAATGAGATTACAATCCACTGACACTTCGGTAGCAGCCTGGAATAACTCTGAATGAAAGACCCATCTAATTTGTACCTGGAATCCTAACCTACAGAAACTGAGATAATTGATGGGTGTCATCTTAAGCCATCCAGTTTATGGTAATTTTTTATGTAGCAATAAAAATCTAATACACCAGTAGAGCGCCAAATGGTGTGGGAAAACAGTAGCTTCCAGAAGCAGATATGAAGCAAGCAAGGATGAAGAGTGGTGATCTGGAGGAAGAAGACAGAGTGAGGGGAGAAGCAGCAACTGGAGCAGGTTTATTGGCTATTTCCTCAGAGACTCATAAAAATACTTAGGGAGCAAACCCAAATAAATATTGTATTTCCTGCAGCTATGTGAGATAGAGAATCATTTGCTCACTGAAGACAAGTTTGGAATCTGTATTTCGGATAACTTGGTGAATTCCATGCCATATTTTATGTGCCTGGTATTATGCTAGGAATTGGGTATTCATTGATAAGCAAGACAGGCAACATCCCTGCCCTCATGAACTTCTAATGTAGTGGAGAGCACAGTCCAAAAACAAGCAATTACAACAGAGCATAAGTGCTGTGATGGAGAAAGGGCAGGATTCTATGGAGTATGTAGCAATGGCACAGAACTTGAATTTAGGATGATCCAAGAAGGCTTCCTAGAAAAGGTGGCATATCTCCTCATCCTAACACATGAGCTAGAGATGGCCAGGTGAACTAGGGATGGTGGCACCATCTCCTGACAGAGGAAAGAGCATGGTCGAGGTCTAGAAGCAAGAGGTAGCATAGCCTTTGAGGGACTGAAGTTGGTTCAGTATGGTGGGAGCAGAGATCAAGGAGAGGCTGGAGGGGGATGGGGCTGGGAGATAAGCAGGGCTCAGATTATGGATAGTGTAATAAGTCTTGTCAAAGAGTTTACTTTCACATTATAGCAAAGGGAGCCACTAAAGAATTTTAAATGGAGATGAGCATAAAACATTTTATGATCTTAAACAATTATTTTGAATGTAGTGTGGAGAATGATTTGGAGGAGGGCATGGAAAGGAGGATGAAAAAGATGAGTTTCTAACATCTGTTCAAGGCAAAGCTAAGATAAAACAAAATAGAAGATTATTGTCATGTTAGTAATTCAGTACTGGTTTTTATTTTAAGGTAACCTTGGAAGTGAACAGTTGTCTGTCTTAGCTGGTTCAAATGTTTTGGTACCACCTCCCCAATCAAATTGTGGCTGAAGCCCTCCCCAGTAGTTTTCAAGCTGATGTTCCTTTCCTTTGTGAGATAGAGAATCATTTGCTCACTGAAGACAAGTTTGGAATCTGTACTTCTCCCCTCACTCTACCTTCCTCTTCCAGATCACCACTTCTCATTCTTACTTGCTTCATATCTGCTTCTGGAAGCTACTGTTCTCCCACACCATTTGGCTCTCTGCTGGTATATTAGTTTTTTATTGCTACATAATAAATTACCATAAACTGGATGGCTTAAAATGATACCCATCAATTATCTCAGTTTCTGTAGGTTAGGATTCCAGGTACAAATTAGATGGGTCTTTCGTTCAGAGTTATTTCAGGCTGCTAGTGAAGTGTTAGCTGGATTGAAATCTCATTTGAAGCTCAGGATCCACTTGCCATTTGGTGATGTTCTTTCCTGACCATCCTTTTCCTAGGATGGTGAGGTCATTGTATGTACACCAACAGGTTGTGCATGACTTCTTTAAGAGCCTGTCTTGTCTTGTTTTGTCTTGTCCTGACAGGGAGCCAGGAATCCAGGTGCAATATATTGTGAAATGGACTGTTTTTATTTAGGGCTAGCTCATTAGAAGAAGAACTAAGGAGAACAAAGGGCCTCCTTGCTATTACTTTGTGAGCAAAGAGCAGACTCCTTCCTCTGGTCTCATCAACAGACATATTGGTGTAGTTTAATTCTCACTCTCAAGTCTCAGGAACTCTTGAGTCATTGTTATTCTTCAGAGTGTTCCAAATGGAAAACAGATACTGTCTACTTCCAATCAGTTGTATTATGGATGAAGAATAGGATTTGTTAAGGAAAATACAAATATAATTTTATTTGGAAAGTTACTACAACAAAAATTCCATTAATGATTACATAGTTCAACTTCAGGATAGGTGAACTAGATCAAGAATGCCAATATAGATCTGAATGGCAGAAAGTTCTGGTTATTAAGAATAGTTGATTGGAGTGCTCCATGAGAAAGATTTTGCTGCTGACTTGACGCTCTTTGAAAAACTAGTGGTATCGGTTTGGGCTGCATTCTTTCCTAAGCAGCCTTCTAGAGCTGGACTCTGTGCTATATATCTGGATAGGAACAGGTCTATGCAATGAAGTTGAGGGCTTCATAATTTGTATTATTTAAGACAAAAATGTGAATTTTCTTCAGATTTATAGGGTTTACATATGTGCAACTGGAAAATAATTTCTTACTGGAGTGAGAAAGTCCTGGTCAAGAGAAAGTTGCTGGTTTCACTTACATCCAGATGTTGATGAACCATAGGAGTTCAGTGTTAAGTACACAGGAATTAACCTCTGCATATATGGTAATGTCATGGTGAGTCCCTAATCCTTATCATTTGACTTAGTTAAAATTACTCTAGGAACCATATATTAAACCAGAATATATACATTTTCACTTTACCAGAGTGTCTGTGGAAAACAGCAAAGAAACATTGTGCAGCAAAGAAACATTCTGTGTACCAGCACGCAGGCTAGGACTAACCTTCCTAACCCATACTCCCTTCTAATTCAGAGAACTTAATTCAATTCCTCTCTTGCTCCTGCCTTTATTCCTTCCCTCCTTTCTTTCCTTGTTTTGTTCCTCCTTTCTTACCTTCCTCCCTTTCACAGTTGTTCAAGTGTGATTTCCTCAGAGAGATCTTCCCTTACCTTGGAGATTACATCAGATCCTCCTGCTTCAGTTCATCTATTACATATTTCTAGTTACTGTTCTTTGATAACACCACAGTTTACAATTGCATACTGTTGTGATTCTTTGATTAAGGTCTGTCTACCTCACCAAACTGTAAACTCCACGAGATCAGGATCTATGTTTGTTTTGCTCATATTCTAGACTCAGAGCTCAGGCACATCTGTGTGCCTAGAACAGAGAAGGAACTCAACAAATATTTGTTATATACATGAAACATAAATAATATTAGTATAGTGCCAAAAGTGCAAATAAAGATTATACCAGTGATAGAGAAGTCTTCACTGGGGATTTAAAATTGTTCTGTCTTCGAGGATAACAGTTGGCCAGGAGGCAGTGTGGAAGAGAATGGCGGAGCATTCTGTGAAGTGGGAGCTGCATGTTAGCAGAGACATGGGCGTGTGGCAGAGAAGAGGGGTGGGACATTGAGGGCATGGAGAGAGAGGGGTCTCGAGCGGCCCACAGGTTGGTCAATGAAGGCCTTGTGAGTCCACTGTAAGAAGTTTTGACATTATCTTCCAAAAGGTTATAGGGAATAGTGAAGAATTTTAAGCAGAGCCACTATGATCACATTTTTACCTTAGAAAGTGCATGAATTTGAAGGAATGAGATTGGAGTCAAGGGTTTCTGTTAGAGAAATATTGCAGTCTTTCAGGCCAAAGATAAAAACAGCATTAACTAAACGCATGAAGTGGAACTAGAGAAAAGGAGATAAAATTGAGAAATATTTTTCGAGTGCAGTCTCCAGGATGTGGTGGCTGGGGGGATGGAAATGGGGAGGTGTGTGTGGATAGACGTGGCCAGCGCTCTCGTTAGGGCGGCCTGGCCTGGGCTCAGCCCTGAGGAGGGTTGTGGGGAGGTTTTGAGAAAAGCAGGGTGGGGATGGAATAAGACACTACATTGGGATCCTTTTACATTCCATAAATGCTCATCACCTCTTTTTCTTTATTTTCATATGGCTCTGAGGCATTTAGGACAAGTCAAAAAATTTAGGAAAGGAAGGTTTTTTAATTGGGAAGAGAACATCAAAAATAAATTTTACTTAGGTCTTTTAATTTTGGTCAGGGCTTGTCCTTTGCCAGGGAAGAATATTTAATCAGAGTTACAGCCTGTGTGTGTCTCTATCTGTGGTTTTCTCTGATTATATATTCTCTGAGGAGAATGAATAAATTATTGAAAATAATTAAGATGTGAGGTTATATGCTAACTTGCATAAAAGGCTGAGAGGCTTTGATAGGATGTGTGGGAATGATGTGTTTTTTGACTTTGGCACAAGTATTTGTATTAATACAGCATGTTGTTCTAAGTATCAAGAACTTGGTGGATGATTTATTGTACTTTAAGTATCATATGAGACCTAAAATAGTGCTAAGAGACTCTGTGAATGATTTGCTATTATTATATCCCTGCCCATGGAAGACTTAAATATCATGACTCCAACTTGAAATAACAGGTACAACAAATTGACTCAATTTTTCGATTCCAAAGTCTGCAGAGAGCTCTAGTCCTAGAAAATGTAAAAGTTAAGCAAATTTTAGATCTGACAGGGTAATCACAATCTCTTCCCTTGTGCTATAGACACAGCATGTACTTTCTAATAGCCTTCCTTCGTTTCTGATTCAAATCCTTCAAATTGATATAAAAGTATTTAATGGGCTTTTAAAGGAGTATCCCCTTAAAACAAGCTCTTTAATGAGTAGCAAAGCTAGCTCACTCTGTACCAGAAAGCAGATTTTCCTGAGACTCAAAAGACTTGAATTATTTCCTCAGCTCTCCAGGGACTAGGAATATAACCTTGCTCTCTCTATGGTGGCTTTGTTTGCCATTACCAATATATAAAATCTGGATAATCATCCTCCCACTGGCATCCCTTGTGGGGAGGTTGTGCAGACAGATGTTATCATATCTGCAAAATGCTGTAAAAGAAAATGTCTTCATGAATATAAAAGAGTATTGCTGCTGCCTTGGCCCTAAATGCTCTAATTTCATACTGTTTGATGCAATATGATTTCAGCACATTCTTTCCCCAGTGCTTAGAAATATCCAGCTGAAGATCCTAACCCAGGGAGACTTGATCCTGGCATGGCTGAGTTTGGGTGTCATGGCAGCCTGGGAGAGGAGATGAAGGCTCACTGATGTTAGAGGCAGCCATGGAGCTTTAGCTGAGAGGGCTGTGCTGGTGCCTGCCCAAGTATCTGGTACAGAGAAGCAAGAGCTTACCTGGCTACTAACAAAACAGATTCAGAGTGATTGTGCATATTGATACATCCATATACCAGCTGCACTCAGCTTTGAGCTAAGCCATCTGACTGTTTTAAGCATCCCTGTCTTGAATTTATGTCCAAGGAATAGCAAACCTTTAGGACAATGAAAAATTAAAGTGGACCTTCTTAGGATTAACTGACACTGGCCTGTCAGGTGGCTATAAGCACTGTTGCAAAGGCTGGCAATAATCAGTCCTTCCAATGGTAAGTGAAAGCATTTAATTGGATACTGAGATGTGATTGGGATGAAATGTCAAGGGGAAAGTGAGAAATTCAAGGTTGTTGATCTGCCCAGTCTTATTTTAAAAGAGACATATGCTGGCAAGATCTGTGGTTTAGCATTCTGGATTTGGCATTGAAAAGGACTTTCAGAGCTTAATAGATTTTAGCCGTGGACCCAAAACTATATCAAATGTAATTGCTTCCTTTTCTTGGCTGGGCTAAGAGAAAAACTTTAACAAATAAAAACTTATTTGGGGGAGCATTAAAGTTATAGCTATCTATATGCTATTTTTATATATCTATTGCAATTTAATAATGTTGCATTTAATATAACTTAATAATATTGAGAAATTTTAGTATGATACATTACATTAAAAAGCAAGTATAAGTTGTATTATTATTTGTATATTTAACCAAATGTATAAGAAATGTAAAATTAGTGGATATAGTAGTATAGCATTTTGGATGGACTATTTATTAAATTGATATTGATATTTAGTCTCACAACACTTTTAAGTAACATGTATGTTTATTAAGGTCATCTTCAAACTACTATGATTATTTCTAATAATCACATGGCATATTCAAAGGCTTTTCATCACAGGGAAGCTGTTGCAGTATGAAAATAGACGTTTCTTTTGTTGTTGTTATTGTTTCTTTTACTTTAGTAGCGAGCACTGAGAGCTTTCATTCGCATCATTAGTACAAAGTGACAACTAAAGGGTAGCGTGGTGATTCTTGGAGGCTGCAGGAAAAAATTCCCTGTGTATAAGTGTTCAATAATGGCATCAGACAATGTTAAGTGACCAAAAGACAAATTGTTTTTCTTTCTATAAATTCAAGCCTCAGGTGGACCAGCAAATAGGTAAAGAACTCATGGCAATCTTCGAGTGGGTACTGGAGACACTCTTATGACATTAAATCACACTCTCCCTGTACAGGGAACATTTCCCCAGCATAGACTGGTGAAGAGATAGAGGACTCTGGAATTAAGAGAACTTAGTTTCTGTTTCTGCTCTGTCCTTTATAGCTGCTCCCAAGGTAAGTGATTTTTTTTCCTCATCTCATCTTACCAACACTAAAGCTAGTCCTACCTTTCTCACAAGGTCATTGTAAATGTTGATTAAGACAGCATTTTACAGATGAAGACAGACTTAGTATAGACTTGACATACAGCATTTGCTAAATAAATGAAACTTCCTTTCTCCTTCATTTTCTTCATTTCCCCTTCTAGCTGTGTGTGTGAAAGTATGTGAGGGCCTTTCTTAATCCAGCCCCCTTCTCCCACCCCCAAGTGTGGCTGTCAGTGGCTTAGTCAAGAGTTCCCTTGCAGTTATTTTTGAGTCCAGGCATAGTGATGTTGAGTAGGGCTCTTAGGAGAGTCAGTTTTTTCAGTTTTTTTGTAAATTATTCTTATTATAGACCCAAATATACTATTTATAGGATTAATTATTATAGTGATTATAATTGGCATCTCTTTTTTTCCTCCCCAAATTCCAGACTCAAAGGTTCAGATCGACTTCATTTTAGAACAGACCGACCTCCTATAATCAATAGGCAACTAAAAGGCAGATGAACAACTTGGAACATGATAATATAACTCTTTCTGTAGCTTTTTTCTTAGGAGGAAGCTCAGAATGGTTCATTTACATTGATAGATTATATTCATTGGTCCAGAATAGTTCCAACTATAACATTAATTAAAAGTTCAGTTAGAATCCATTTCCATAAAGGGGCAAGATTAGAATGACTTCCCCTTGAGAATTTTTGATTGGTTGCATTGTAGCAAAAACTGGTCTCAGCTGTTTGGTTGGATTAAAATTTATAGCAAAATAGTTTCAGAATAATTTTTTTTTTTTGCTGAGAATGAATCTAAATGTGAGGTATTTTATAGTATTTCAATGTAGTCAGTATACAAGTAGTTGCAGATCAAAACTAACTGGTAGTATTGGAAGGGATATTTTTATAAAGAAACCTGAATGCTGGGTTCTGATATAATTTCTAATTGAATATTGTGGCTGACTTTGGGAAAGTTCCTGGAGAGTTAAACTTACTAAGTTAACTTTCAGAAGTCAAGATATGAGATCAATATCCTTGAAGTTCCATAAAAAGAACTCTATATCAATGATACAATGTTTCAGTCTTATGGATATGGGAAATTAGTGCTTCTAAAATACCACATTTTAGCATATACTAGTGATTGTTATATTTGCTTTGACAACAAATACCTTTGTAAATGTCTTTATCTTATTTCTTGAAAACTCAAGTGGTATTCTAGAAGAGAGACTGTTCAGGGTGCTATTGTGGGTCACAGTGTGAGATTTTATATTATCATATAGCACCATGTAAAGACTTTCTCCTGAGAAGGAAGAATAATTACTTCTTTAGTTACATAAGAAAGTCATAGGTCTTAAGCATAAATTGATTCTGATTCATCAAGGTTATTATTAAGCTGTCAAAATCTGTCAATATGAAGTGTGACAACAAGATGTAAAATTCCATTAAAGGGTCATTAACAAGGTCTTCAAGCTTATGCATGGCATTTTCTCTGAGTTCCTAATGGAACTTTCCTCAAAAGAAGTTTTAAGTCAGATGTGTCATAAACCTTAATGCTGTTAGAAGTTGATTATTGGAAGAAAGTATTAGTTTTTTCCAAGATTTTTAGTTTCTATGCCAGCCAAAATAAAATGGCAGTTATTTCAATGATAATAATTTTCAAATCTTGACATTTACAAACATTATTTTTAAAATCTAGTAAGGTCTGAAGATGGGCTGCAGTCGATGACATATTAGTTTGCATGAGAGACTTAAACACTCTTATGGCACCAACAGTCATTAATTTTGCTATTGCTTTGATATTTTTTTTTCTGTAGAAGAAAAGAAAGTACAATTTGTAATAAAAAGTTTTTCTTTTACTCTGTCAATTGTTAACACCAGTGGTATATGTAAATGACAGTGCCCAATGAGACAGTTAGTGCAATATAAAAAATATATATATACTTTCGCTTTCTATAGAAATATCTAATAACCAAAGAAAAAAATAAGTGTCATTACCATTTTTCTGACTGCCATAAATATAACTCAAAATGCCAAATTGATTGAGTCTCAGCATTGTAGGTGATGGCAGTTATGATCCACATAACTTAGTTCTTCATTTAAATGGCAGACAGGCAGAGATTAGAGCTCTTCTATCATTTTAATGAGCACTAAAGAAAAGCTATCTATGATGCATAGAATAACAAGTTATATTCACTGAAAACAATAATAAAAATTGGAAGTGTCAAAAAACTTTGTGAAACTTCGAATAACTAAACAAAGTTTCTTATACTCATTTCTAGAATTTTAAAAAGATACTAAGACATATATTGGAAAAAGATAAACAACCTGATGAAAATTTATTCTGGAAATTTGAGATGGGATGATCCAAATGGAAAAGACCCAGATATAATTTATTTGATAAGATCCTGAGAATTGAGACCATATTTGTCCTATGGAAGGAGAAATAGGGAGGATATGTACAGTTGCCAAGTAAGGATTAATTATAAATGTGAGTGCTGAGCCAAATAAAAGAGTGCAAGTTGCATAATAACCTTGAAAATCAATGTGAGCAGAGCTGGGGAGGTGTCAGAGTGCTATACAGGAGTTATAATAGGAGGAGATTTTACACAATTAATAAGATAAAAATAATAACAGTGGTATAAAAATTAATTAAAAATATTTAAACTTTTAATTCAAAGCTTCTTTTTGGACATAAAACAGCATGATTTCTATCCTGAATGGTATCTATTAATAATAAAAAATTAATTAATTTATTTAACAAGACTGTACTGGTGCCCTGACCACTGATGTTTAATAGCAACTGATTTCTTATTATGCCAATTTCATACCTTGGAAGTTTCCAAGGGGGTGCTTATACCTTTTGAAATATATTTTCATTTTGAGAGAGAAAATAATTATTCATTGGCAGACTGAAAAGGAACCGGAGTGATAAAGCAAAAACATTTCTCTGCTTTCAGAAGAAGTGGGAGATCTATAGCACTGAATGCTGTTTATTAGGGGCTAAGGTACTCCATGTAAAATTTGATAGGAAGCATTATCAATCTTTTTCATATGATATTGATTGTTAATAGGACAACTTGCCTTGGCTAGTCACATGGCTACAAGTGATATTAAAAATGATATTAAAAATATTGAGTAACTGGTACAACATACTTACTAACCAACCGGGCTTAAAATCAACCCCTCAGAGCTAGACCAATAAATGTTAGAGAGTGTGGTCTGGACCAAACATAGGTTCCATCTGAGCTAAGTAAGCATAAATTAAATGTTAGTTTTCCATCAGCTTAAAAGTTGAACATCACTGTTCATTTTACCTATATTGAGGCAACACTATGTTGACTTGCTTACCAGTGAATGAAAACTGTGTTCAATGTGTAATGATTTCTCAAATGATTCTTATGAGAACACAGTACCTAGTACAAAGCCTGCTTAATATCCTTACTGCTCTTCATGCAATGAACAGGGATGTAGGCAAAATGACTGCTCTATTTTGTCAATTAAATATAAACGTTAAATTATTTTTGCAAAAATTTTAAATGTGTAACAAGTCAAGTGAAAATGAAAATTAACCATGAATTTGTACCTTCCTGCTCTTAAACTAGTACCCTCGATAAATTTTAATTCTTATTTATTTTTTTAATCACTAAGGAGATGGATATTAATAAATACAGTTGATTTGGATTAATATTTCAAAAATAAAGAAGTTAATTATTATTATTAGAAATAGCATTCTGAGGATTGAGTATAGGAAGCAGTTTCTCAAGGGGAGGAAAAGGGAAAGATGAAAGCAACAATGGACAAAATGCATAAAACTGATGGATTTGAAAAATAATTATTATGGAGAGGGCTGGAGAAAAAAATTGAGTTCCCAGAAGTCAGAGTTTTAGGAAAATGTTTTTTCTGCAAAGCTTCTGGCATTTATTTTTTTGAACCAACAATTTCATCTGCCAAACTCTCTATCTGTTTTGAAGGCCATTAGGGTCTCAGGAATTTTCTTACAAGTTATTATAATGACTCTTTTGGGGAAGCTTATCTTCTTTTAATTTCTTTCACTTGACTTCCAAAATGTTCAGCACCTTTTAAACTCATCACACGCTTGTGTTCACTACCTATCACCCAGGCATGATTGAGCTTTGTGGCCTCAGACCCTGTTCACTCTGGGGGGTGTGACAAAGGCAGCTTCCAACAGGGACTGACTGCAGAGGAGACAACTCAGGCAGCATGTGCTGCTTACCTCACTGGGCTGAGAATGTACATTTCTCATTACAAATATGGGAGTGACAAATTTTATTTGTGTAGTAGACAATAGTTTGTAAAACTCTTTTATGTGAGCTAGTTGGAATGTCACCTTCATGAAGGCTTTATTTTTCTTTCTTTTAGGCCACTCCAATAATTTATATATACCATTTTCGTGTTTATTTCATTTTACTGTATTCTTAAGTATTTTCTTTTCCACTGGGCTGTGATAAAAGGGTACAGAACATCTGTTATTCATCTTTTTATCTTTGCATCTAGTTTGGTGCTTGGTATAGTAGGGATCTTATACATTCGTTTTTGTTGGGTTTTTTTTGAACAAAGAACATAAACATTACAATGTATATAGGGCTATTTTTCACAGGACCATTTAAAAAGTAATAAAACTTCACATTTCTGAGTTATTTATTGTATGTAATGATTGCTAGTTGGGTATCAAAATTTAACTCTGTCATGTTTTTTAAGGACAATTCTTTCATATTTTTAAGTATTGATTTCCTTAATGTGTGCTTATTTCTAAGTTTCTGAACTGGATTTGTCTTTATGTTTATTCTCTTTTACTTTTCATTGGGTTTTTCGTTTTTTGTTAAGAATATAACTGAGTTAACTCTTGTTTATTTCTAAGTATACAGAAATATATTATGGGTAGATTCTAGGTTTGTTGTAAATTTTAATTGCTTAAACTTAGATTTATATGAAAAATAAACAAACATGTAAACAAATACTACAAGTGGCAGGGAAATAGCATCACTTTGAGTTATGGAGAAAGATGAGATATTTTTGTATTTTAAGATTCCCATTGTATTTGTCAGCTGTATTTAGCAAGGTCAGTAAGGGAAATGACAATTGGTAAAAGATCAGTTGAAAAGTTTTGACATTGTGTTTAAGTTCAAGGTGTCAAAAAGTTGAATAAATTTATGATAACACCAAAAATTGCCATTGGGTATCCAGTTAAATTCACACAGAAAGATCAGTTTCAGGAAAAATCAGATCTATTATGTCTTGCACTGACAAGGAGATGGATTGGTAAAACTAATTGACACATTGGGCAGAAATGGCACAATGGAGACTGGAGTTTCTAATGCCAGGATTGAGTGCAAACCTTGATTTTTAAGCAGAGGAGCAGTAAAAGGATGTGTCTCAGATACAAAAAGACTTTAGGCTTTATCACCTGACTGGACTCACTACAGGGAAGTTGTTGGTACCAGTGTGAGTGCTGAGTCAGCCTAACTGCCACATCTCTGGCTACTGATATATGATGGCAAAGGACAAAAACTGAGTGTTATAAATGCTGTTAAACAAAGCTTATGGGAGGCCATTTTTTGGGACCAGCCTCGTGCCCTGGGCCCTGGCAGACCAGATGAAACCAAAATGGAGTCACTCATGCTAAGTGAAGCAGGTAAACCCCCAAATGAACCAGTTTTTCCTGAAAACAGGAGATTCACAGCAACCAATCAGAAAAAAGCCCAGTCTGTTTGAGTCAGCAGAATAAGGAAATTCCCTCTGCTTTAACCATTATAAGAAAATTTACTTGTAGTAATCTGATATTAACCAATCCACTTTTTAAAAATCATTCTGTTTCCTTGTTTATATCTCACAAAAACCAACCATTCTCTCATATCATGTGGAACGCTTATTCTATTCTATAGAATGAAATGTTTCTGGATTCGAGAATTGCTAAATAAAGAGAATTAAATTTTTAAACTAAATTTCTTGTAATTTTGTCTTTTCACAATGCAGACTGTCCTCTTTTCCCCATCTTCTATGGAGAATATTCCATACAGGTATAGCACCTGCTCTTTACAGGGGCACGTGTCTCCTTGGTGCTGGCATGTGTTATGAGCTAATTTAGGTTAACTGAACATACCTGAAAATCTCAATAACAAAGGTGCTCATTACTGTGTCTGAGACTTTTCAGTTTGTGAGATGGATACAGTAAGCAGGATGAATAAAATATTGCTCAGGTAAGATTTTTACTCAGAAGCCTTTTCAAAGGAAGGAAGCCATAAATTATAATGCAAAAGGACATTGTACTCACTGTGTGGTGGTCTGGTTCTGATGGCAAAGCTTTTCTTTGATAACTGGAAAACAACTAATTTGAAAGATCAAAATGCAAATGCTTGCTCTCATAATAAGAAACCCAAATCTATGCCTGTGTAGGTATTATTTTCCCAGATGTTCAGTTAATATCTTATTCTCTGTCACCTCAATGTTCAAAAACTAAAATGAACCATGGGATAAGGGGACAGTGATATTATGTTCTATTCTGGGTAACTTGGTGGTTTGTCTTTAGGGCTCCCGAACTTTTCCTTCACTGCTCTGCTATCTCCCTTGAGGTAGCCCTTCTGGTTTCTCTTTCTTTCTCTGGTTCCTGAAATTTCTGGCAATATGACAAGATAAACAGTTGACTATAGCAGGGGTTGGCAAACCAAGTACCTGCAGGTCAAATCTAGCTCCTGGCCTATTTTTGTACTGACTGAAAGAAAAGAAAGGTTTTCACACTTTGAAAGGACTGTGAAAAACAAAAAACAAAGGAAGATAGGTAACAGAGACCGTAGGTGGTTCGAATGCCTAACATATACACTATCTGACCTTTCACAGAAAATTTGCCAAGCCCTCCACTGCAGAATAAAATTCAAGTGTCTTAGCTTGTCATTCTTCTTTTATAGCCTCCTCTTCCCACTTCCCATGCACATCTTGACTCCTATAGCTGCATAAAACATCCTTCAGTTCCTGCAGAGTTGCATTCCTCCCCTCCTACCTCATACCTCTGGGTGTTGGCACATCCCTCTTCCTGGAACATTCTCTACATCTGCATCCCTGCATCTTTTGTGATTTGTACTTGTGCAATTTCTCTCTTTATCTTCATTTCTGTGACAATGGCAATGTTTACAATACTGGTATATAATCAACATTATCTAATAAATAAATAAATCCTATCAAATAAATAATATCTAGCCAGAGAGAAAATTATAGGTAGTAGAAGGAAAGCTGGTGAAGAATCTGTGGTTCCTGCTGTTATTGGTCATACCGCGGTCGTTGACAGCCCTCTTTTCATCGTGCGTACGTCATTTACTGTCAGCATAAATAATGCAGAGTTCATTTTTGATCTTTCTCTTCTCATTTGTGTTTTATTGGTATATATATTTTTCAAGACACAGAAAAAAAGTAAAGCCTAGGATCTTGAAGATTAGTGGCCCAGTCCTCTAAGCAGTGGTGAGGAAGGATGATGACATTTCAGGAGAGAAAAAGCAACTTGTAACAGCAAATGATTTTGCAAGAAAAATATATGTATTGGATAATGTATTTGTTAAGGAAAGAATTAAGATTGCTCGTGACAATTAGCCAGTTTAAAGCCCTGGGTATTACTAGGGGCACATTGAGGACCCTATTATGGTCACCTTTGTAGTACACACAAAGGTAAAGAGAATTTTGTGCCTTTAGATACAAATATGAATAATAAAAAGTTTTTTTCCAAATCAAAGGGAAGAAAGTGAATATGAATTTGTTTGGCAGCCTACCAGCTATGGGAATTAGAGGTTGGAATGAAACTAAGATAATTGCTGTATGTGTTTGGTTACAGTAAAGATGCAGTAAGTTAGCACTAATCCTGAAAAAATGACACACTATTCTATTGTGACATCAGGAAGGAGAGAGATGCTAAATGTTGACAGGAGGAGCAAAAGAGAGTAGGGAATGAAGTAAATCTAGTACTATAAGGTAGAAAAACACAAAAATTCTTAACTGAAGGCTTAGAAATTATAAAATAAAAAAGCAGGTAAGTTGTTCTTTCCCACCTTAAATCTCATGTTTAGGACATTATTGTAATTTTAAGCTATTCAAACTCAGTTCTTGCTCAGTGCCTACTTTCTCCTGACCTTTAAAGAATCTGTGATTAAAACTCTGCCTCCATATTTTCCCATTTTAGAGCTACCCAGCAGAGCTGTTCTTTAGTCAACATAATGGCTTCATTTCTTATTGTGACTTGCCAGAATTTTTTCTGTGATCCCTTTTTATTCTAGAAAAACCTGTTTCAACCTTTGGCATCAAACTCATTCCTTCTGTGGGCTAATAAAAGTAGCGAAGTGTCACATTCCATTCACCTTAATCTCGTTGAAAATCCAGCTGTCTCATTTACCTATTTATCATCCTTGAAGCAGGAAGTAATCAGTATTTTAATTTTTATTAAAATAGGTGTGTCACTGTCCTTTTGGGATGTGAGGTCAACAAGTTGTTATGTGGCTGGCATTATGCTAACATTGTATATTTTATTTTGTTTACCTGACTTGGGAAACTTCTGTTCTCATTTAAAAAATGAGAAAAAAGCCTTAGTAAGGGTTTGTGAAACCCATTTTGCTTAATATTTTGATTCATACATTCACCAAATTAATATTATCCAATTCAAAAGGAAAACATATCTAGTTTTTCACTTAAGTCCAATGAACCTTTACTGGGTATTAATCTTACCTATTTTTGCTCTATGTAATTTTATGTGTTTTATTCTAAAACTTTGGACATTACATTTAAATGTGATTCTAAAGTTCCTGTGGAATTTACGGAAGAAGGTTTCAAACATTATCAATCAAATCTGTCTATGTACTTTTTGACAACTGTTGCTGTTCACAGTATCAATTATGCTTGGTGAGCCAGGAAGTGCTGCTCTTTGTTTCACACTTAACCTTTCTAGGGGGTATAGATAAAGCAGTCCGCAAGCTTGCCAGCACAGCCATTGGCCATGGTCTGGAGCAGATCAGTGCTACTTCCCTCCCTAGCCACTCTCTTTCTGCCAACTGGCCAAGGGTGGTCACCCTGATGCAGGTGAAACAGTCTGGGTAGTAGCCTTTGCATAGATGAGTTTGGAGCACCAGGTTCTCTTCCAGTACTTTGCATTGGGAAACACGGGTGATCCCAACAAGTGGAAATGGAGGATAACATGAGAAGGATGCAAGGACGCAACCCAAAATATGCTGAGTTTGGGGTCATGAGGATGTATAGAAAACAAATGATAATCTAGCATATTTTCCTGGAGATGAAATGAGAGACCACATGACCTCTGGGCATGGTGAGAGGGCAGTTTCCTGAGCTGGCTCCATGTTTGAGTAAGGCTCAATTCCACTTTCAGTTTCTATAGCTTTACAACCCCCTCTTTATCCCCGTTATTTTTTTCCTTCAGGTAACCTGAGTTCCTTACGGTCAAAAGAATTGACCAGAAACAAATGAAATCTTGTCATTCAGCCCTTCCTCCCTGAGCAGGATATCACCGTGCTCCATCCTGTGGTGCTGCTCCGGGCTGTGGATTATGCGTGCTGTCAGGGTGTGCTGTGAACCAGGATCTGACAGGCGGCCATTATCCATTCAGGGACTGTCACACTGTTTCTGCTTTCCCCTGGACAGCTGGTCCCCAAGGAATTGTGGCACTGTTGAAATTTAAACATTGCCCAGCTCTCTTTAAATGTGCTTATGTGAGAAACATGTGGTCCCTTTGCAGTTAATAGGTGCTCTAGCTATTTTGGGAATTGAATTGCATGCTTGGTTTTACCTCTGTAAGGAAAACACCAATAGTTGAACTTGCTTTTGGGTAGTTGAAGGGCAAAGGCCCTACTCTGTGCCCATTCTGATCTCTAGTATCCAGGAAAGGTGCAAGCCCGTATAGCTCAAGTCACGTGGAATTGTTTGGGGGAAGGTATTATCGTCTACTGAGGTCTCTAGGATGTGGATGTGCTAGCTCCTCCTTCCTCTCCTGACATTCCCTCTCCTTTTTTTTTATCAGGGCTGGTGTGCCTTAGACCTTGAACAGTAAATATTTATAACATACCAGTGCTTCTGGGCACGTGGCTGATGGTACCAAGCATGCAAAATAAATCAGTTAGCAATTATGTATAGTTGGCCCTCTGGGGTTCCACATCCACAGATTCAACCAGCACATATTGAAAATATTCAGAAAAGCAAACCCAATAAAAAATAATGAAACAACAAAAAATAATACAAATAAAAATACAGCATAGTAACTATTTACATAGCATTTACATTGCACTTGTTATAAGTAATGTAGAAATGATTTAAAGTATATGGGAATATGTGCCATAGGTTATATGCAAATGCTACACCATTTTATGTCAGGGATGTGGGTTATGGATTTTGGTATCTGAGGGAGAGGCCTGGAACCAATCTCCTGGGGTATCATGGGATGACTGTATGAGCATTTTTATTAAATTTACAAACTTCATTCGACCTTGGGAGCTACATTTTTCTTACTTAGGAGGATCCCATTTTCAAGGTGCATTTATTTCATTGAGTGACGCAGCTGGTAAATATGTAAATATGAATATAAATAACAGCCTTGATTGTACTTTATCTCATTTAATCCTTATAAGAATACTACCAGGTAGATATTCTTCCTGTATTTTATGGATGAAAAATTTGAGGCTTAGAGTCATTAATTGACATTGCCCAAGGTCTGCAAAGAGACAGATTTGAATCCACAACTGCAGGGAAAAAGGGAAAAAGGAGAAGGGGGGAAACGGACGTGGCAGGCCCACGAGGAGGTCAGCTACTCCTCCTTGTGGAGCCAGGTCTCTAAGATAGGGGTCGCCACAGTGAATAAGAAAATTGATAGCAGATAGTGAGAATAAAAGAATACACAGAGACTAAGGTATAGTTTATAGTTTTATATAAAAAGATCAGAATAATCACAGTGGGGTACTTAGGCGGCTAGGCAGATCCCCGTAACTGTCTAGCAATATGGTTAGATTCACATAGGTTTTTATAATCACAGATCTCAATTACTAGTTGTCAAGGTTACACATTTGCATACCAGGGAATGCAATTGCTAGGGGAACAGAATTACACAGGTAGTGGGCTAGGGTCAAAAGTCCTCTCAAAGGGCTACTAACAAGTCTTTATCTAGGTGAACAAACAGGTACAAAGTCTTTTAGGGTATAGCTTCTAAGTTCTAAGAGGTAGTCATCAATTAACAGAAGTATAAAAAAAGAGGTATAGTGACTATATTTCTTTGATGTAGTCATTGTGGACTTAAAGGTAAACAGATGGTCAGTCAGGAGAGAACAGGAAGCCTGAATTTCT
>CAUYRT010058125.1:0-15693 GCA_963574885.1 Lepilemur ruficaudatus | reverse complement strand
TTCTGCTCCAGTTGTATCTTGATTCTAAGACCTCAAAGAAAGGAAGTCTTAGAAGCATCATCCCCAATACTTTCCCTCCCTGATCAAAACAGAACCAGCATCTCTGGAGTGGAGAGCTCAGCAGAAGGAAGAGAACAGGGGCTGCAAAAGCCTCACAAGAGAGACCACGGGAGGGTAAGGCATTCAGACACCCTCCAGGTGGCCACTTCCCAGTTCTCTGGGTTGTAGCGTGACAGACCCTGCCAACTCTGGAGGCGGGCATTGTGCTAAGCATTTGACATACATTCTCCTAGTTTCATCCCAAAAGACATCCCCACCTTACAGAGGTTCAGAAATTGAAATGACTTGCCCAAAATGACATAGCTGGTAAGTGGCAGAGCCGGAACCCATGTCCTAACTCCGAAGCTCTGCTTATAACTGTTGTATCATATCCATTGTGGAAGAGAGGTCAGAGTGAGGCCAGAGAGAGAAGGAAGCAGTACTGAAGTTATTAAGGTCTCTCCATGAGCCATCTAAGGGACCAGTCCCCAACCTTTTTGGCACCAGGGACCAGTTTCTTGGCAATTTTTCCATGGATGGTGTGGGGGGGTGTGGTTTATAGGATGATTCAAGCACATTACATTTATTGTGCACTTTATTTCTACTATTACTACATAATGAAATAATTATACAACTCACCATATTGCAACCTCTCTGCTAATGATAATCTGTATTTGCAGCCACTTCCCAGCATTAGCATCACTGCCTCAGCTCCTTCCCATATCATCAAGCATTAGATTCTCATAAGGAGCCCACAACCTAGATCCTTCACACGCGCAGTTTACAGAAGGGTTCGAGCTCCTATGAGAATCTAATGCGGCCACTGATCTGACAGAAAGCAGAGCTCAGGCGGTGATGCGATCGATGGGGAGCGGCTGTAAATGCAGATGAAGCTTCCCTGGCTTGCCCGCTGCTCACCTCCTGCTGTGTGGCCCGGCTGGTAATAGGCAACTGCAAATCTAAAGAGTTAGGCTTGGTCCTGCAAGCAGTGGGAGCCACTGCAGGGTTTAAGCAGGGAGAGACGCGATCATGTTTGTGGTTTAGAATGTGCACTCTGGCCACAGCCTGGAGAACAAACTGCAGGGTGAGGTGGGAAACAGGAAGCCCAGTTAGGAAGCTGTTGTTGTTGTCCAGAAAAGAGGGGCTTAAGCTTAGGCAGGGCCAGTGACAGCCGAGACGATAAACTTAGAGAGCTATCTAAAATATAATAAATATTGGATGGGTGGCTGGGTGGGTGGATGGATCGATGGTGGGGTTTGGACGGAGAGAAGAGGAATCAAAGATGACTCCTCCCAGGAAAACCCATATTAACCAACAGGGTCTCCACGCAGGCCCTGAGCTAGGCTCCCAGAGATCCTTTCAGACTCTTCCTTGCATGGCTTTCCTGGTTCTGAAACATGTGGAAAGGTTGAGCTCAGACACCATGAGAAATCCCACCAGAATGATCCCCAACCCTCGGCCTCCGAGTCCAGGGACCACCACCCTGTGGAGACCCGCTGGGCCCAGCCAGCGTGCACTTGGAGCGCGGTTCTGGGCAGTGGGAGGCAGACTGTCCAAACACAGATGCCGCTGGAGGGGAGACCCAATATGTACTGGCAAATATTGACCCTGCCCCTTGGCCAACTCGGGCCACTGCCGGACAATGCTGGGGCACGTTGGTGGGTTTGGGCCCCAGGCTGCAGGCCGAGGAATGTGGACTCCCAGGGATCTGTGTTTGCTCACCCCCCGGAGCCTGACATTCCCCGGTTTGACCAACCCCAGTGAGTGGCCCTCCCTACCTCCCCGCCCGTATCAACCAAGCCCCGTTCAGGGTATTTGCACAGTGGCTGCTCTGCTTAACCAACATTCATTAGAAAAGGCTTTTCTCTGCTAGGCATGTTTCCAGAATGTGGGGGAGACTTTCCCACCCCCACCCCACCTGCCCCTCCGGCCCTAGCTGCCTTTGGGAAGCCACAGAAGTGAAACTCTTCAACATCAAAGAGAACACGAGAATGCAACTGGGCCTTCAAGGAGATATTAGTCACCATCACCCCCGTTTTAAAGACGACCAAAAAAATACACTTTGGAATACTCAGCTTTGAGGCAGTTATTATGGTTGTTAGGAGCTTTTGAGTCCGAGACACTTGGGAAAATAAGGTTGGACGAATTACTTAACTTCCACCCCCTACCGCAGCCTATCTCTTCATCTGCAGAATGGGGATGACAACGTTACCTCCTCCTCCGAGATTAGGCGAAAGACTATATGGCCAGTGCCTGAAAGACAGGGGGGAATGGATAGGCTCAGAGGAGCGCAGGGCAGTCCCAGCGTGCTTTGAGAGTCTGCTGGTCCTGCTGAGAGCTAACGTTTGGGAGAGCTCTGGCCAGACGTGACCAGCGGTGGTGGCCCTGGTGGGCTGCAGGGAAGGCTCAGATTCTTGGCGCTGTGTGGCCACATGGGGCCCGTTTCCAGTTCTCTGAAACTGGCTTACACCGTCGAAACGGGATTGTGAAAATGAATCCTGTAGTGGGTCGGGAGGTGGGGAGGCCGAAATGTAATTCTGTTCATGGTCGGTTAGATTACTTTGGCCTGGAATGCCTAGTCTCCAACAGCAACAAAGCAGAGCTAGAATCCTTAGGGTTGCGGCAGCCTGGGACAGGGAGCCCCTCTGGCCTCACCCAGAGACTCTGCCCTCATCCCCCGTCTGGCCTCGGCTGTCTCAGGCCACAGTCTGGGCCCAGCTCTTGTTTTAGAGCCCCCTGAGGTTTCTTGTGAGGCCAGCACCCTGGGGACCACAGCTGTGGCTTGTGGATGTTTGGGTTTGGGGTCATTCTTTGGACAGTTTCTGTCTTTGTGTTTCGCTTTCCCAGCCTGGCCCTTCCTGCAGAGCTCTGGAATGACTCCTGACAGCTTTCCCTGCTCTGCTTGCACTGCCTTCTGCGTGCCCTTGGGTCTTTTCTACGACACTTGTCAAGGGCCTGCTATGTTAGACACACTGATTAAGAGCACGGATTCTGGAGCCAGATGTCCCACCTCCAGCACATATTAGCTGAGTTATCCCGGGCCATTCCCCCAACTTCTCTAAGCCTCGGCTTCCTCGGCAACAAAATAATACGCTAATAGCCCCTGCCTCAGGGGCCCCGGGAAGGTTCAGGAGAACGATGCGCATGCAGCAATTTGTTCACGTCTAGTACTTGGCATGTCGGCCTCTGTGAGGTCTGGACACACACGCTCATCTGATTCCCACAGCAGCCCTGGGAACTTGGGATTGTCACTCCCGTTACACTGATATCACTTATCTGAGCAAGTGACAGAGAAGAACTTGAAGAGAAGCCTCTGACTCTAGAAAATTCTCTGTCATTTCTCTAGCTCAAGTATGACTCAAAGGAAGATCTCAATTTCTTGCTGAGTATAATGTCAAAAACCAATTTCTCCCTCTGTCTTTGCCCCTCCCTCCGTCCCGCGCCCCACACTATGGCCTCAAACACGCATACACCGCTCTGCAGGTTCACTCACGTACATTCCTCTGAGCCTCCTCAGGCCGGGGCACGTGGTTATTACCCCAAGATGCCCTGATGTTTAAGAGGCAAGATTCCCATTTTGGCGTTTTTTTATTCATTGTATTTTCGCGGCTGACAAGCTGCTTGAGTTCCGCAGCAGGAGATAGGAGAAAGAGAGCAGTGAGTGTACAGGAGAGTCCAAGGCAGCCTGGGGCAGAGAGAGCAAGAACTGTCCACCAGGCAGTGCTCCGAGCCCAGACGCCTTCTGTGGTTCTCAGGTAGAGCGTCCGTCCGTCCATACAGAGGACACGGAGTGAGCCAGAGGAGGTGGCGCGTGGGCCGGCCCCTGCAGATGCGTTCGGCCCCTCCCAGTGTGCGGCAGCTCCTGCTTACTGGCTCAGGAAACACTCGCTCACCCCCTGGTCTGGGCCGATTCCCAGGTCAGGCACTGGAGCACCGAGGTGGGGAGGTGGCTTGGCCTGGAGGCAGGAGCACAGGCTGGAGTCCCAGAGACCTCCGGTCAGGGCTTGGCTCCATGGTGTCCACGCAGCGTGCCCATAGGGCAGAGAGCATGCAGCAGGAGGGGGCAAGGTGAGAGTGTGGCGTGAGGAGGTGGCCAAGGAAGACTTCCCGGAGTAGGGGGAAGGACAGTTGGGCTGACATTTGGATAGATGTAGGAGTCTGTGGATGGAGGCAGAGACTGGGACAGGGGACGCTTGCAGGTGAGAGGGTGGGGCCAAGGGGTGCCGTGTCCCCTTCTCCAGGCTGGTTGAGTGAGTGTGCCTCACGGTTGGCTGGTAGAGAGGCCGCGCCTGGGCGTGCCGCAGTCTCCTCCCCCATCTTCTGCACTGGCCAGGAGGTTTCAGTCCACACACTGCCAGCTGGACTGTCACCCTTGTCCACCCGGAAAACTCCCTTCTCCTCTTAGAAGAGCTAGCCTAAGGCTGGCTCCCAGGGAGTCAACCCTGGTCACAGCCTCCCAACCCACTTTAGTTGAGATGAGGGGGATTAGGATATCCTCTGTTTGTCTTAGATTGTGTTCCCCAGAAGCAGACCTGGAGTGAAAGGTTTGAATACACATGGTTTTTTGGGGGGCACTTGAACCCAGGGAACAGGTAACTGAGACAACAAAGGATGTGCTGTAAAGTCGGCTATCACTTGGGCGCAAGAGCTCAATCTGCTGGGATACTCCAGAAACGGTAGAGAACACGCACCTCGGAATGACCTGTGTGAGAGCACAGGAGCTTGGGTATTTATACCCCCTTGCTGTCGGCCATTGTCCATAGGGGAGCTTTACCCCCAGCGCTGGCCTGCTCTGGCAGAGCGGGACCTGGTGGCTAGAGAAAGCCCAGGCAAAGAAACACTGGTGCCGGCAGCTGGAGTGTTCAGGGGGAAGGGCTGATGGGCATGGCATGGACATGTCTGCCATAGAAACATCCTGTATGTCCCTCTGTCACTGCACATGTGACACTGCACCCTGGACACTTGTTTCGCTCTCTCCACTTGCTCTTGCAGGGCAGTCTCATCCATCACAGCTGAGGCCGCACAGATGCTTGGTGAACGTTCATTGAATGAATGACTCTGCTCTATCAAGGCTAGAAGTGGTCTTTGGGGTCATTTTGGCCCCTTCCCTGTCATGTTTGGGGCCTTTCCTCAGCTTCCAGTGGGAGCTTGCTGACACCCTACCTGGCAAGCTCAGCACTGCCAGGGACAGCCTGCTCCATCCTAAAACCGCGAGAATTGTCCCGCCCCTCACTGGGGTCTCTGACTCTGCGCCCAGCTCCTGTGTGAAGTCTGCAGCATCCTCCAGGCCTGGTGGCTGGCGGAAGGTCCCTCAGAAGCCACAGCCCCATGCAGGCCCCAATGACACAGTTGTCTGTGGTCCAGCCACCTCCCAGCTGAGGGTGGGAAATAGATTTTCTTTTGTATGTACGAGTAGCTGAAAGACCCAAGGCAGGGGAATTTGATCTGAAGTGAATGCCTCAGTTTTGCAATTCTCCTGTGAGTCTGTGGGCCAGCGCTGGCCGGGCCTGCAGCTTCTTCTGGAAGGAACAGGCCTGTGAAACCCCTGGCTGAGCCAAATGTCCCATCAGGGGATTCCGCTCTTGGCTGCAGGGGTCAGGGACTGCGCAACAAGGCAGTTAGGCGGTTGTGTAAGGCACGGTGCTGACCACAGGGCAATAGCACCAGGTGGGGGCCAAGTTTGCCCTCAGGGGCCAGGCTTGCCCTGGCCTCCCTCGCCTGCCCCAGTTCAGCCCCCTCACCCAGCCTCAACCCCATGGGGTCATGTGAGGTTCAACGAAACAGCCAAGTCTAACAATTCCCGGTGCCAAATAGAGACATAGAGGCAAAGGTAGAACTGTCATCTCAGAACTTACCTTCTAGCTGTCCGGGGCTTTGAGAGGTGCCCACTAGCAGTGGGGCAGAACTCAGAACTGGGAGTCAGAGGACTCAGGTTCAGGTCTCATCTTGGAGATCCTGAGTAAACCACTATACTGATCAGCTCAGTCTGCCGTAACAAAATACCACAGACTGGCGGCTTGGACAATGGGGATTTATTCTCTCACAGTGCCCAAGGTGGAGTCAAGGTCAAGGTGCTGGCAGGGTTGGGTTCCTCTGCAGCCTTCTCAGTGCCTTCTCTCATGGCTGTCCAGTTGTGCACACCCCTGGTGTCTCTCAGTGCATCCTAGTAGCCTCTCCATATAAGGACAACAGTCAGATTTTATTAGGGCCCACCCAATGGCCTCATTTTAACTTAATCACCTCCATCAAGGCCCTATCTCCAAACGCAGTCACATTCTGAAGTCCTGGGGTTAGGGCTTCAACCTATGAATTGGGAGGGAGGGGGACGCAGTTCAGCCTACAACAATCACTTAACTGCCCCTGTGCTCAATTATTTTCTCACCTGTACCCAGGGCTAAGAGGCTGCCATAGAGCTCACATTGGACAATGTGCATGAGACCTATAGTGGCCGTATGTACATGGGTGCCCAAAGGGTTGAAGGCCCCTGTGGCATTTCAGGAAGCCACGTCCATGGGGAAGATATCAGGGACATATGACTATCCAAGAAGACAGACAGACTCTCCCTTCCTTTTTCTCTTTTGGACACACGGTCAAGAAGAACCAGGAGCTAGAGCCATAGAGCCAGGCTTTGCCCAGTGACAATTTACCATTCTTCCTTCGCTGTGGAGGAAGTGACAGTGGCCAGGAACTCGTTCTAGGCTGGGCGTCAGGTGAGCTGGACATACTCTCCCTGCCCTTCCAGGTCACCACCCAGCATTCAGGGAATATTTGCAGGCCCTCAGTTTCCTCTTTTGTATCATGGGCAGGAGAGAATTTAAACTAGAAGATTGCTAGGCTGTGTAACCCTGGGGGCTGACCGCAGCTGCCACCAAGGCAAAACCATGGGCTAGAAGCCAATTTTGCCTCCAGGGGCCAGGCTTGGTTGACTATTTTCTGATAATGTGACTCTGACTCTATAGTCTTGAATCCCCTCTGATGCTGTGACTATGGTCTAGTCCTGCCCACTTGGTATAGCCTGAGCCCTGATCCTGGTCATAGTCTGAGCCCGATCCTGGTCATAGTCTGAGCCCCGATCCTGGTCATAGTCTGAGCCCTGATCCTGGTCACAGCCCGAGCCCTGACCCTGGGCACAGACTGGCTATGAGGAATGTGGTTAGTGTAATGCACGCCACTTCCATTATAGGAATCATACCTAAAATTTGGGGCAATATGTGGATCCCCTTCTCCTTAGCCCTCTACCTCCTATTGAGGGGCTAAATTATTTAACATTTTGGGTCTGGCCCTCATCAGCAAAGATAGCCCTTGATCCCCTTCTCTCCTTGCTGTGTTTTTGCAGTTGGTGGCCGGGGTCCTGGGGCAGGAGCAAGCCGTCCATCTTCTGCAGTCTTGCTTTCTGTAGGTGCAGCAGAGTCAAACGGGTGGGGCGGTACAGCCTGGAGAGATAGGCCTCTTGGAAGAGTTTGTCCTAAACCCCAGGGTGCTCAGGTAGCCGGAATTTATGGCGTCAGCCCCACCCCATGTCGTTAATAAAGGAAAATTAGCCTCTCTGGGTGAGGACATTTTTCACTAGAGTCTGAGGGCTGTAATGAGGCGCTATCAAAGCCCCAACGTGCCATATGAATTTTATATGCCCTGTTTCCTACAAGTTCTGAACAGCTCAGCCGATTTATAAGGTAATGATTTTTCCATCCATAATTTCTTTCTTACGATTTTTGTAATGTGGACATTTCCTCCTCCTGACTGGGCTGTGCAGAGCCTAGTTGAGCGGATTAAGGCAGATCAGTGTGCAAGAGCTGCAGGGCGCTGGGGTGGGCGTGAGGGTGTACTGAGCTCAGCCTCACATCTGCTGCTGACTCCTGCAGCCTCAGTTTCCCCATCTGTCCTGCAGGAGGGCACTATTTAACATTAGTCTACATGATAGTGTTAAAAACTATTCAACTCATTGCAACCCCACGCTTAGTTCATGCACATTCCCATACCAAGTAGTGTGTTGGGCATTGGAGGCACAGAGATGAATTCAGTATGGGCCTCCCTCCAAGAGGGAAGAGCTCTATGAAACTTGGTGTGTGCTTTGAGGACACAGAGGTGTCCTTCCTGTGAAGGGGGCAGTGTGGAAAAGCGCCATGAAGGATGAGTCTGTCCCTTTTTCCTGGCCGGGAAGGACCCATTTCAGTTGAGGTGGTGTCCCCTTCAACCCAGCTGGGGCCTTGGCAGCGGGCCCAGCCTCCCGGCATGCAGGACCACCTCCAAGTTTGCCCTGAAACACTCCCAAGAAAGAGCAGGTTCCAGGAACAGCCCTTATTCTTTCTCCCTTCCCAAGGCCAATGCCTCCCCCCGGATGCTCCAGTGGGGAGCGGGAGGGGCAGGAACACCTGGGAGGAGTCCTGCACACCATAAATCTGCCCCTCTCTGTCCTTTGATCTGGACACTCCTATCTCCCTAAGATCACTGCCCGGGAGGTAGCTGTTGAGCAGAGGGTCAGAGGGCACCCAGTCTTCACTTTTGAGTAAGGCTATGTGTGTGTGTGTGTGTGTGTGTGTGTGTGTGTGTGCACATGTGAGAGAGAGAGAGAGAGAGAGAGAGAGAGAGAGAGAGAGAGAGCGAGCTCTAACTTGACCTGGCCTGCATTATGTTCAGCCAGAATGTCTTACAGGATGTGAGTCTCTCCTGGTCTAGGAGAGCATTGCAGCTGCATGTAGATGGTCACCCGTCGTCCATGTCCCAGCTCAAAGACAGTTTAAAATGTGGAAAACCCAGTGAGGCTCCCAGATGTTTAGCCTGCAAGACCCAATAAGTCCCTAGAGGGTTTTTCCTTCTGTTCCCTGAACTGCCCAGACGTGTTGGCTTCCCTGCGGCCCAGCCTCCACTTTTCGTGCACTTCACTCTCACGGTCTAACTCAGCCTCCGCAGGATGTGGGAGCCGCTGTAAGTCTCTGTAGCAGGTGGGGAAATGAATCCCAGAACAGGCACAGCCCCTGCTGTGGGCATGCACAAACAGGATCAGAAGTCAGCCTGCTGTTTCCTAGACGTGCACACGTCCTTTCCGCCACGGCAGCTCCTTCCCACGGGCCAGGAGCAAGCCGAGCCCATTTCACAGATGAGCCGACCAGCAGTTGGGGCAGATGGAAATGACGACAGGGCAGCTTTTGGCATCTCTCTTTCCCGCTTCTTAGAACTTGGTTCGTTTCCCTTGGAAAGAAAAGCCACTTTAACTTTCCTGTAATAAAGTTTCCTAATTAGCTGGAGGGGAAAGCATGCTGAATGTATTAACCACATCTTAGCTATACATTGGTTCTTTTTTTTTTTTAACTCCTGTATTGAGAAGCTTTAGCCATCTTTGCACAGCAGCTATTAAAGTAGCCCCATTGAGCCAGGCATGAGACATTCTCAGGCCTCTCCTGGCCTCTCACCCAGACCCCTTTGCAAATGCTTAAAGACCAGGGCGTTCACTCTCCCCCTTGACTGGCCCCATGTGCAGGTCAGCCCCCAAGAGAGGAATTCCCCTGGTGTGAGTCAGGACGGTAGCTCAGTTCATTCAGCAAGCATTTACTAAGCACCTACTATGTGCCAGCCATTGTTCTGGGATTTCAAGTTGAGTAAAACATGTTTTTTCCCTTAAAAAGCCCACAATTAAGGGAGGACTAAACACATTGGGAGGGAATTACTCAGACTATAAAAATATATTCCTCTCTACACAAAAATAACAATTTCTCAGCAGCCACTGCCTCTGGCCATATAGTCACATACCTTATATCCAAAGTTCCTAAAGACAAACTTTAAATATCCACTCATATAATGAATTTGTTGCACATATGCCTGGAGAGGAATAGTTTTTATTATTTTTATATTATTCTCATTGTCATTAATAGCAGATCCTGCAGTCAGACTTCCTTGCTCCATATCCCAGCTCTACCATTTACTAGCTGGGTGACCGTCAGCTAATTTCTTTCCCTCTCTGTGCCTCAGTCTCCTAATGTGTAAGAGGAGAATAACAGTGCCTGTGTCTTAGACTGTTATGGAGATTGGCAGAGATCATGCCTGTAAAACTATTAACTCAGTGTCAGACACTTAGTAAGAGCAAAATAATTGCTTGCTATTGTCGTTGTTATTATCCTAATAGTAAAGAAGAGGAAATTATGGGTTAGGGTGGTAAAATATGTCAGGGTCAGGTTAGACCTGAGACCAGGCTCCTGAGATCCTAGCTGGCTATCAATCACTGCCACGCTAATGGACCTGCACTTTCTATGACAGGCGGCAGAAAAGCCAGCCCAAGTGGGAAGGTGAGCTTTGCTTGGAGTGCAAGGGGCAGGGCAGGGTCATTGGAAGACAGTGGGGCAAAGCTAATCACAAACACACACCTGGCCTGCATCTGGAGATTGATGGGTGGGGTCAAAGATGCTGAGGGGAGGCCTGTGCAGATGGAATCCTGGCCCATGTCTCCACTCACCTTGGAAGGTGCCACTTATTGGTGACATGAAGGGATCTCCTTCCCTGGGGGAGAGATGTGACCGGGTGCACCTCTGTCTTGCTTAAAGAGCCTCGGTTCTTTCATTCCAGGGTCCCCACGGGGTTGTTCTATGACTCAAGCAACCTGGGAGTCTTTGACTCTGAGCATCTAAGTCAAGGGGGCTAAGCTGCTGTGAACGTTCATCTGGAGAACACACCTGTGTCCCTGGGCCTTTGCCCGTGCTGCTTCCACTGCCTGCAATTCCTTCACTCCCAAACTCTGTCTGTGGAAATCTTGTCCTTGCAGGCCCAACAGCTGTTCCCAAATCCTCCATCCCCTCTGAGACTCACACCACCTTGTGCTTTTGTCTCCTTGAATGCACTTAATTCATTCTGCCTTGCTGGGGATCAGAGTGTCTGCCCATCTCTTGCATTTGCCAGGAAGATGAGAGCACTGTACCTTGTCACACCTGAGATCTAAGCACTCGACCCAGAGCCTGGCCCAGCCTGTGTTTGTTGAAATCGTATGGATTTGAGTCGGAGGGCTGAGTGGTGTCTGCGCAGTGGGACAAACACGTCACAATGACATGAGCGGAGGACACAGAAAAGATGGACTTCTCCCACCTCCCAGCTGGGCTGCCAGCCAGCCCTGGACAGGTCCCAAGTCATATGGACCTTGTCTAAGAAGGTGGCCCCCAAGAGCCACCCTCCCTCCCCACTGCTGGGCAGGCGTGGACACACGCGACTCTGTGGGCTCCGGGAGAAAGAGGCCCATTCAAAGGGTGGCCTATAAAACCTCTTAGCTCTCACTCTGAGGCTTATATCACTTCTAAAAGTGTGGTCAGCACGGTGGTATTACACTGGGGCTGCAGGGGACGGTGACATGATTTACTTCAGTAATTAACTGGTTGCTGAACCCAAACTCTAAGCAAACACAGTGCACTTGGCTGAAATTACCTGCTTCCAAGCTCCAGCTTTTCCTTGTGGGGTTCAAAGACATTCCAGGAGTTAGGGCTAAAGTCGGCCTCTATCGGGGCTTTCTTCGACAGGTTATGGGCTGGGGCTGGGGGCCCGTCCAGAGAGGCTCCGCAGTGCTGGCTGTTGAGTTTCCAAAGCGACCCAGTCCAAGTTGGCGTCTTGGGACAGAGGTAATTCCCTTGTGTTTGGTTCCCTCTACTTTTCCAGTTCCACACACACCTCCTCTGCCTTCTGCCAGGGAGTCACTGTCCGCAGCCTGAGGCTGAGTCGGCAGCTCTTTCTTCTTCAAACGGCTCTTGTCTGAATTTCGGAGCACCCGCCTCTGGTCACCGCCCGCCCGACTGGCCATCCCGGCACAGTGTTCCCGCCGGTTCCTCCTCACGTCCCTGACCTCTCAGCATTGTGGTCTCCGTCCACAGACCTCTTCTCTGTCTTTACCCATTTTTAAAGTTGTGTTCCAGATGTATATCTCTGTCCCCAGCGTCCCCCTCCTGACAACGCCACCGGTAGCTCAGCAGGCACCCTGAAGTGCGCACCCAAAGCCGAGCTCCGTCCTTCCCTGCCCCCGACCCCCGCTCCTCCCATTTTCTTCTCCGTGTCAGGAGATGGACCCTCCATTCTGACAGTCGGTCATTCAAGACAATGGGACCCGCCCTTGACCCCTCTTGCTCCCGCGCCCTACGTCCAGTCTGTCGGCACGTCCCACCGGCTCCACCTCTAAGCTGCATCCAGAACCCCCTGGCCCGACAGTCCCTCCTCTGCCTCACTAGCCTCTCCCCGGGCTCCCCGCTTCCGCCCCGGCCCTCTCGAATGCTCTTCTCCACACAGCAGCCAGGCGGCTGTTAAACTGTGAGTCGGGTCTCGTCAGCCCCGGCTTAAAACCCTTCGGTGGCCTCCTCCTTGCTCGGAGGAAAAGCCAATGTCCTCGCCTGGGCTTGGGTCCTGCGAGGTAACCACCCAGCCCACCCCTCACTGACCGGTCACTCCCCTCCGCCACCCCCTCCTCACGCCTGTCCCTGCACTGCGGCCACACTGGCCTCCTGCTGTGCCTCAGCCTGCCATGCCCCGTCATCATGGCACGCCCTCTGTCTAGAATGTTTTTCAGATACCCTCTGGCTGCTCTCTCAGCCCCTTCAGATCCCAGCTCCAATGTCCCCGTCAGTGGAGCCTTCCCCAACCACACTGAGTGGGATAGCCCCGCGCACCCCCGGATCTCCCTGACTCTGCAGTGTGTCTGTCCGCAGTGGTCGGCACCGCCCAGCACACCTTGTATTACTCGTTTGTCAATTCCTGTGTCTTCTATCGGAAGGAAATTTCAACATGTTAGAGTTTATTTTGTTCACTGCGCTATCCCTGGAACCTAAAACAGTTTCTGAATGGAGTAGACACGTTTCTATGAATGAAGTTTCCAACTAACCATTTAGTGAGCATTGTAGCGGAGGAAGACAAAGTTCAGAGAAGCAAACTGCTTGCCCAAGGTCGCACAGCTAATACGTGCCCACCCTGGGGACTAAATCCAGCTCTGACTGTGTACTTGCCCTGCCGTAGAACATGCTTTTTATTTCCCGGAGTTTGGACTTCGAACGTGTCACCTGGAAGCTTTCTGCAGGGGCTGGTGCAGAGGGCAAGGAAGGGGAGATGTCTGTGGGACTAGTCCCCTTTCTCTGGGAGGGCACAGCCCCGGGGGACCAGGTGAAATGAAAAGCAATGCAAGAGGTTGGGGAGTAGCCCCAGTTAGGGAGCTTGGAGGCAGGTAGAGTCTTGTGCCCCGAGGTAGAGCTTCCTGGTAGGTGAGCCAAAATGTGACCCCGTGCACCCTGAGGGTGGTGGAGTGAGGTCTGGGGTGGACAGAGCTCCTGGACCAGTGGCCTTCAACCAGGAGTAGCCTCTGTCTGTTATCTCAGGGTACCCTGCCACTATTGCCTGTATTGTGGGTCTAAATGGGTTAAAACTGGGAAAGAAAGAAATAGCTGCATTGTGCCAGGCACTTTCTACAAGCTATAAAAAAAATAAAAATTCATAGCAATCAGCTTTGTTATTAAATAAGGCAGAGGAGAAGGTTGGGCAGGCCCTGTGAGATCTGCCCAGAATGATCTGGCTCAGCTCATGGTTCCTAGCTCTGGGAATCTCCCTGCCTCCTCCCCAAGCTGAGTTAATTGCCCCCCCTGGCTTGTGCCTCTCCTGGCCCTTCTGTCTACCCACTGGGCCAGGCCCACTTTACCCACCGGGCCATGGGCTCCTCTAGACAGGGAGCTTCTCAGCCGATAGAGCTCCCCACCTATTTCTGCACCTCTCGGAGAGCCTGGCAATGATGGGCATCCAACAGCAATGAATGAATGAGTGAATGAAGACAGGGGTGGATTGTGTGACAGTTCCAGGATGCAGACTCTGGCCCTGGAGGTTTAGGGACAGACGAGGACCTTGTATCCAGGGATACAGGGAGTCTTGTCTTATTGCTGCAGCATCTGGTGTGTGTGTTGGCGTGGGGAGGGGCCTGGCCTGCCTGGGGAGATGAGATGCGGAAGACATATTGGAGGTGGGACTCCAGCAAGAAAGCCTAAAAGGCTACATGTCAAACCCAATACAGGTCTAGGTAACAGCTCTGCTGTCCTATGGGTCCAGCAGCCCAGGATTCAGAAGGTCCAGAAAGGCTTTCTGAGGAGGGGAAATGGGATTGGGAGGTGATCCACAGCTGCAGAGCTTGAGGACGATCTCCATCCTTACACTTAAGCAGTGAATTTTTCTCTGCTTCCTAATCCCTGAGAAATGTCATCACGCCCCAAGTCAATTCTTCCTCCTGGGCCCCAATTCAGGCAGAAGCTCTGTGCTGCCAACAGGGAGTTTGGAGCACATAACTCAACTGTGGGCAGGGCCTGGGGGGGCCTGATTTCAATTAAAGATGTCAAATATATTTATGGATTATGCAATCAACAGGTATGCAGCAGCCTCAATAGCCGACGGGGCCACCCGGAAGACAGGCCTATAATTAATTAATCCCAGTGGGTCTGCCAAATGTTGCAAACATGAGTACTCTGAAGGATGCTGGGGACCAAGGCTGGGGCCTGCTCGAGACCGTGTCCTGCTTGAGGAAGGAACAGGGAGGTGGTCCTATAGGGTCTGTCTGAGCAAAGAGAAGAATGTTAGAGGAAGACTTGGGGGTGTGGATTTGAATCATGGCTTTACCACTCGTCACTGGACTGCGTGACCTGAAACAGGCTACTGAATCTCTTAGAGCCTCAGCCTGTGCTGCTGAGCATGGACAGGATGACAAGTAACCTCCAGAGGCCTTGTGAGGACTGCTTGAGACAATGCAGGTGGCAGTCTCAGCACAGAGCGGGCGCCCATCAATTGTTGACTGAATGAAAGGATGGCCCTGGAGTGGCTTGCTTGACTTCCTAATTCCCTATGTGGTAGCCCCCACATAGAGAAAGATAAAGCAACCACTCCCTGTAAGGACAGGGCTGCTAGGGGAAACACATGCCCATCATAAAGTATCTCAGCCTCACTTTCTTCATCTGCAAAATGGACTCACCAACCTTGCCCTCTGGTCTCTTTCTGTCCCTTTGAGCTCTTACAAACTGACAGACTCAAACAAGGTCCTTGGATCGCTCGCTCGGTCAACCTGAACTCTGACTAGGGCCTGAGCTGCACCCTAGAGCCTAGAACCAAATGTCACAAGGTGAGCACTCCCCAGGAAATCAGTCTACAGGGGAGATGTCCATATTACCCTGGACTTACAGAAGGGTGACAACAGAGATGGCAGCATGCTCAGCCACTGATGGAGCAGCATCCTGCCAGACAGTACCTCCAACACTGCCCACAAGCCCATTCGTCACCCTCACCTGGGCTCTACCAGGTGGCCAGGTGCTCTGCTTCATAGCTGTGGGAGAGTCCTAGAGAGAGACTTGCGGAGCATGTGGCCCTTCCCCTCCTTTGCTGGAGGTTGTAGTAACAGTGGTGGGGACGGGGGTCCTGCCAGCACTGCCCACAGTCATCAAGCACCCACGCAGAAGCTGGCCTGCTGCTCCACGCTGTGGAGTCTGGACATCCTTAGCTCGCTTTTTCTCTCTCTTTCCTTCCCATCAGAGGTATGATTTGCATTTCATAAAATTCCCTCTGGCTGCAGGATGGAGCGGGGATTGCAGGGATCTTTGGAGGAGGCTGACCTGCTAGTCCAGGTGGAGGACTGGGAGGCCTGCAGTCAGGTGGCATCTGCTTGGTAAAGAGGAG
>CAUYRT010058124.1:0-10906 GCA_963574885.1 Lepilemur ruficaudatus | reverse complement strand
AATGGTGGGATATTCATTGAATGCCAGAGAATTATAAGCTGTGGTCAAGGCAAAGCTTGATAAGTAATTTGTGAGTAGGAAAAAATAAGAATTAGCAGAATGTGGCAACACCAAATGCTGGTGAGGATGTGGAACGACAGGAGCTCTTATTCATAGCTGGTAGGAATATAACAGGGGATAGCCACTTTGGAAGACAGTTTGGCAGTTTCTCACAAAAAGCATACTCTTACCATTTGATCTAGTGATCACATTCCTTGTTACTTACCCAAAGGAGTTGAAAACTTATGTTCACACAAAAACCCATACACGTTTATAGCAGCTTTATTCGTAATTGTCAAAAGTTGGAAGCAACGTAGTTGTCTTTCAGTAGGTGAATGGGTATATTATTTGGTGTTAAAAAGAAATGAGATATTAAGATATGAAAAGACATGGAAGAAACGTAAATGCATATTATAAGTGAAATAAGCCAATCTGAAAAGGCTACATACTGGATATTTCCAATTATACGACATTCCAGAAAAGGTAAAACCGTAGAGACAGTAAAAAGATCAGTGGTTACCAGGGGTTGGGGGGAGGGATGGATGAATAGGCAGAGCACAGGGGATTTTCAGGGCAGTGAAAATACTCTGTATGATACCATAATGGCAGACACATGTAATCGTACATTTGTCTAAATCTGTAGAATGTACATAGAGTGAACCCTAATGTAAACTATGACTTTGGGTGATAATCATGTGTCCATGTAGGTTCAGTGATTGTAACAAATGTACCACTCTGGTGCAGGATGTTCCCAGCGGGAAGGCTGTGCATGCGTGAGAACAGGGAGTATATGGGAATTCTTTGTACTTTCCGTTCAGTTTTTCTGTAAGCCTAAAACTGCCCTAGATAATAAAGTCTATTTTTAAAAAATGGATAATACTCAATGACAATCTGTTATTAGGACTCATTATAGCAATTCTGCATTATTGTTATGGAAAAAACTTTACTGATTAATATTGGTCCATTAATATAGAAAACCTTGCTATTAGGTAAACTACTTTGCATGTACCAGAATATGTTTGCCACACCAGAAGAGGGGGGAATCTTACATTCTAACGCTTTTTTTCTCATGTGCAGCAGAAAATATTAACACTTGGCAGATGGCGCTGATGCTGCATTGCTCAGTCTGTGTTGCTGTTAAGCAGCAGCTAGCTGAGAACTATAATATTAAAACTTTTTATAAAAAGCCACATTTGTAATTGATTTTTTAACTGGAATAAAATATTTACTATAGAGTACTATTTCATCGTCTTCCTTTGAAAACATGGAGTTATGGCAAAAAGTACACTTTTTTAAGGAATAAAGACCAAACCACTTTAAAGAAAAGTATACTTTATTGTAATATATTGACCATTTAATATACAATATGGAAATTTTTCTGAGATTTAACCCTAGGACATAATTGTTGGTGGTGCCTAGCAAAAGGCTCTAGTTCATACTTAGCACTAATAAAATGTTTTTCTGAATGAAAACACAATACCAAACAAAATGAATTCAAATATTTTCTTTAAAAAATCATTTTTTTTTTTTTTGAGACAGAGTCTCACTGTGCTGCCTGGGCTAGAGTGAGTGCCGTGGCGTCAGCCTGGCTCACAGCAACCTCAAACTCCTGGGCTCAAGCAATCCTACTGCCTCAGCCTCCCAAGTAGCTGGGACTACAGGCATGCGCCACCATAACCTGGCTAATTTTTTCCATATATTTTTAGTTGGCCAATTAATTTTGTTTCTATTTATAGTAGAGACGAGGTCTCACTCTTGCTCAGGCTGGCTTCGAACTCCTGACCTTGAGCGATCCGCCCGCCTCAGCCTCCCAGAGTGGTAGGATTACAGGCGTGAGCCACTGTGCCCTGCTAAAAAAATCATTTTAATGTTCATTCTATTCAGCCTAAATGACTAACACAATAAAGGGAGGTAGACTAGCTTAGCATAATTGGCTGATTTTATATAGCACATATCTTTAAGTCCACTTAGTAAGTATTTTATTAAGAGAAGAACACCCAATATAACCATTTTTACAGAACTAGGAAATAAATTTCTAAGAAAGATTTTTGTAGACACCCATCATTCATACTCAACCACAAGAGTCTAACTCTAAAGAGAAAGCCAATGACTTTCCTCACAAAAGCTGCTTTGCTATCAAAATCTGTATTTCTGACCCGACCTGAGCATTGAGACAAAATGCAAATAAATATTCCCAAAGAAGCACAATGCACACTGTGATCACCTATTCATCAACAGTGAGCACTGCATTCAAAACCAGCTCATTGGCTTTCAAGAGTCTTTGTGGCTTCATGTGGCATCGGGTGTCACAGTTAAGAAGATCCCTCTGGCTGCCATAAGAAGGGGTTGGCAGGAGCCAGCAAGTCTGAGGAAGGCAGAGCTTTCAGGAGTCTGTTGCAGTTGCACAGGCAATTAGTTACTAGAGGATGTTCTGCACCAAGATGCAGTCAACCATGAAAGAGGAGGGCATGATATAGCAGCTCTAACACAGATGAAGGATGACAGTCATGCCTCCTACTTAGAGATCAACCAGTCAAGACTAGCAAATCACAGGTTGTGGGAAAGGCTATGTCATAAGGATGAATAATTTGAGAGAGATTTAAGCAATCTGCAAGAAGTCTGGGGTGGAATTGGTGATAAATACATGGAAAACTAAGCCAATGGGACAATTAAACAATGTTGTATGAGAAAGCAAAAGTAATCAAAGGTTACTATGCGACTTAATTGTGAAAAGTTTCCACATGGTCCCAAGAAGGTAAATTGAATATTGATTTGGCCAAAATCATGATATAACTATATTGCAAATGTCAGAAAAAGGAAAATCTGAAAGAAAAAAAATGTAAAAGCAGCCCAAGATGGCAACAGGATGGACCTAGAGGTAAGAGAAACTAGGCCTATGAACTAAGCAGAACTCTTGCCTACAAGGTTGGGGTCTGTGAAGTATCTCACTGACACATACGGACTGCAACCTTGGCTATCAGATGAAGCTCAAAGGCAGGAGAGAGTCCATCATCCCTCTCAAGACCCTAAGATATCTATGTACTCCTTAACTTTTTACCCAATACAAGTTAACTACTTATTTGTTTTATCTTATGTATAATGTTACTGAGCACCCATCAGAATTGTAAGAATGTCACTTTTGCTTCACTGCTCCCTTCTCCCATTTTCTATGTAGCAAAATGTATAAATACTGTGTCTTGTGAAGCCCACTACAAGACTGAGTGCTCGATTTGCTGGGAGTTTGTGTTACTGGGCTATAGTCCTAAGGCTAAAAGAGTAATCCCTGGGAGTGTGTCTACTTTTCTTATCTTTTCTTTCTTTCTTTTTTTTTTTTTTTGAGAAAGAGTCTCACTATGTTGCCCGGGCTGTAGAGTGCCGTGGCATCAGTCTAGCTCACAGCAACCTCAAACTCCTGGGCTCAAGCGATCCTTCTGCCTCAGCCTCCCGAGTAGCTGGGACTACAGGCATGCGCCACCATGCCCGGCTAACTTTTTCCATATATTTTTAGTTGTCCAATTAATTTCTTTCTATTTATAGTAGAGACAGGGTCTCGCTCTTGCTCAGGCTGGTCTTGAACTCCTGACCTGGAGCTATCCACCCGCCTCGGCCTCCCAGAGTGCTAGGATTACAGGCGTGAGCCACCGCGCCCGGCCTTCTTTCTTTTTAATAACACACCTTGTATAATTGTTTGATTCTTAAATCTATGTGCTTTCATGTATAACTTTAATAAAAATAAAAACAAATAATAACAAAAACTAGTTCATCCCAAGATTAAATGGGGTCAACCATGTACACTGGCATTTCCTCCACTGTGTTATTGTAGAAAGTCTTGATGTCACAAAGAATCCTTTTGCCTTATTTAACATTTATGGTCACAGTTTTCCTTCTGAGTTGACTCCTACTGCCAATTCTGAACAAAAGAAAAATTATTAATGAGAATATTATTTATTAAATGCTACATGAACTACTGAATGATATGAGCTTCCTGTCAACCATTGGTGGGTGTTTATTTGCCAAAATTGTCTGTGGAGTGCTTCTAATTGGAACCTTAGAAAAATATTTTCAGAAAAATAAAAGGTTTCTTTTGCAGTTAGTGCAAAAAAATTCAAGGCTCATCTGGCTGCAAAATGAGATTTTCTCAGGCATCTTGAGCATTATCATTTATAAAGTAGATGACAGTATTGGTTTGGGGTAGTAAAATTAAAACCCATACCAAAGTGGGCCAGCCAAGAGTGGTGTCAGCCTGGGACAGATGTAAGCACTGGGGACGAAAACAAAATGAACAGTTTTGTAATCCATTTTGACATGCTTTTGGAACTGTAAATTGCAAATGTAAATTCTGAAATGTTAACTATTGTTTAATAATATGCTGTTTAATACAACAGTCACTAGTCACATGTGGCTATTTAAATTTAAACTAAAATAAATAAAATGGAAAATTTAGTTCTTCAGTTACATTAACCACATGTCAATATCCACATGTGTTCTGTCACTCCTGTATTGGACAGCATGGATACAGAACATTTCCATCATCATGGAAAGTTCTATTGGACAGACTTGGTCCAGGACTTAAAACTTTTCCCAGCAGGAGGAAACCTCTAAGAATTTATTACGGTAACTCGTATTTATCACTGCTTTCTGCTCAGTTCACCTCACACACTGTAACACAAATTACTCAAATAGAGCCAAGCATGCTGTACACGCCTGTAGTTCCAGTTCTAGGATTCCTTGGGCCCAGAGTTCGAGTCTAGCTTAGGCAACATAGTGAGACCTTAACTCTAAAAATGAAATAAGTTTTAAAAAAAGACTAAAATATGTTTGCCATTACAGCTCTCTACCAAAATGGATAACACAACCAATCAAAAACGTTCTTGCTGGAGCAACTTATATCAAATAAACAGGATAAGAGAAAAATATGCAAATACTGACTCATTCTTTATCTTGATACAAAGTTCTTTTTATATTAATACCAAGGCACAATTCAATTTATTTTGTGATAAAGCCACTACAACTAAGCCAGGGTCAATATAAACTATTAATACTACCAGAAAACTCTAAGAAAATTCCAATTGTAGAGGAATCACCAAGAAAGGACAAAATATGAGCAACATGACTTTAAGACCTACATATAAGCCAAAGACAACCAGATCTAATAGCATTATTGATTTTTCCTTTGAATATCAACAGTATAAGAGCCAAAATCTTAGCTACATTTCACATTTGCTTTCCCACCATATTCTGACTGACCACAAATCTTCGCAAGTACAATTTAAATATCATGTTATGAAGTGATAAGATTATTTTCCTGATTCATATGCCTGATTTTCAAAATTGTCTGGCTGACAAAATCACCTTGAAAAACAATACAGTCATGCCCCACATGATGACATTTTGGTCAACTATGGATTGCATATACAATGGTGGTCCAATAACATTATAACGGAGCTGAAAAATTCTTGTTGCCTAGTGACATCATTGCCATCATAAAGTCATAGCACAATTACTTTTTTTTAGTGTAGCTTAAGGGTACAATGTTTATAAAGTTTATAGTAGTATAATGTCCTAGGCCTTCACATTCACTCACCACTCACTGACTCACTCAGAGAAATTTCCAGTCCTATAAGCTCCATTCATGGTAAGTGCCCTGTACAGGTGTACCATTTTTTATCACTTATACCATATTTTACTGTAACTTTTCTATGTTTAGATACACAAATACATATCATTGTGTTACAACTGCCTACAGTATTCTGTACAGTAACATGCTGCACAGATGTGTAGCCTAGGAAAAACAGGCTATACCATATAGCCTAGGTGTGTGTAGTAGGCTATACCATCTGTGTACCATTTGTGTAAGTACTCTCTGAAGTTTGAACAATGACAAAATCGCCTGAAGATGCATGTCTCAGAACATATTCCCATGGTTAAGTGACGTTACATGAGTTTATTTCACCAAAGCAAGGAATTCAAAGATGACAAATATTCAATTTGAGAACGTAGTTTTCACGAGTAGTAGGCAGACTGTAGTTTATGACCATAGATATTACTTGAATGTAACAATTAAGAACCTGAGATATGATAGTGTAAATTAAAATTCTGATTAAAAAAGCAGCTGCTACACACTCTTCTAGGTCACAAAGTAGTAATGAACTATATATAATGGCATGGTTCACTGTAGAGCGTGATCTTTATTCCCCCACAACTTGAGCTGGCAAAGACTACTATAAACCTTCCCCTAAACCCCTTTTGGTAGATAGATGTTGTGATTAAATAAAGGAGTGAAATACTTACCAATAAGTCAGTAGCAATCAAAAATCGGTTTGTCCTTTATCTGAATTCCCTCCGGATCACATGTTTTTCCTCTTCTGTCACTACCTGCAAAATATTAACAGGCCCTAATTCTCAGGAGTCATTTCTCACGTCAGTGCTTAAGTTGGTAAACATGTATGAGACCAAGCATCCCTGCTGCTAGAGCACTAGGGCAGACAGGGCTTGAAAGGTAACAGTTTTATTTTAAGCAGGGGCAAAGACAATGCTGCACTTCACAGCTACATTGTAACTAGATCCTGCATCAACTTAAGGAAACAGTTGACCCTTGAACAAAATAGGTTTGAACTGCCCAGGTCTACTTATAGGTAAGTGGATTTTCTTCTGCCTCTGCCACCCCTGAGACAGCAAGATCACCCCTCCTCTCCTTCCTTCTCAGCCTACTCAACATAAAGACAATGAGGATAAGGACCTTTATGATGATCCATTTCTACTTAATGAATAATAAATTTCCTCTTCCTTACGATTTTTTAATAGCATTTTTTTATCTAGCTTATTTTACTGTAAGAATACAGTATATAATACATATAACATGCAAAGTATGTATTAATTAACTATTTGTGTAATCAGTAAGGCTTCCAGACAACATTAGGCTATTAAGAAAGTTTTGAGGGAGTCTAAAGTTATACACAAATTTTTGACTACATGGGGGTTGGCACCCCTAACCGTGCTGTTCAAGGGTGAACTGTAATTAAATACTAACAGCATCTTAATTAGTAATACTAGGGAACAGCAGCTCTTATCACTCTAGAAACTGAAATCCCTGGCATGCATTTTCTCAGAAGCCAGTATACCTTGTACCTTGGTTTTACAAAGAATAGCCTAAGTGGTCAATCTCTCATCTGTCATAAAGAGCATACAATTTCCCTCCTTACAGCATTTTAGAGAGGAAAATGTTAATTAGCATCAGAGTTAGAATAAAAAGCCATTTGGTTTTCTACCTCTATTTCTACCCAGTGGAGAAATAGAGTTATTCATTCATTCTATTAATTCTGGCTAAATACAGATATTATTGTACCAAATCTTAGAACAATGTACTCTAGACTTAAGAAGGAGGTTCAACTCAATTTTTCTCCTATCTGGTACAGTTGTTCAGTTTTTTTTCCTTGTGTTTTCTCTGCTAGCTTTACCACAAATGCTAAGACATAATATTAGTTTCTACGATTTCAGCACAGAGCTTAAACAAGAAGATAGAGTAAGAAGGCCCTGGTTATACTTTTTATGTGTACCAATTAGAAAAACATTACCCTCTTTCAAAATTACTGTAAAACATTGATCCTTTCAAGGGCCATTCTTCCTTCTTCACCAGAATTTGAAAAGGATCTGTCATGAACTTCTTGATAACTTCCAACATAATGAGTAGCACTGAGGCAGAAATCAACACAACCTTAAAAAAGAAACAATGACTAATTATGCTGACAAATCAATGAAGCAGATATAATAGTTTTCATAACAATACTTAGAGAAATAATGTTTGAGACCAAGCGTCCCTGTCTTACTATAGAATTGAGTGAGACAGAGATTGTGGGAAACAATTACTTTCAGCAGGGGGAAAGAACAATACAGCACTTCACAGCTATACTGTAACAATTAACCCAACCTGCCAGCTGGAGAAAAATCACGTGCACACCTCAGTACTGACATTCAATTTCTAGTAAATCTCACGGATTTGATCCTTAATCCCTTGGCTCAACATTTTGTCCCTTTTGGGGCAGCCCTTAACCAAAGACTGATGAGTGGAGATGTAAATTCACCAGCTTACTGGTTCTCTAGTAAGGACAACCCCAAGGACTGACTACATCCACTGACTTCAGAGGTCTGGGACATTGAGCCACGTCCAGGGGAAGAAGCTTGATAGAGCAATTTGTTCACAGGCTGGCTTGCCTTCTTTCCCTTTCCTATCCCCTTTCTCTACTCCCCTTCTATTCTTTTCTGGAAACTTTCTAATTACTTGCATATGAATCCTCGTCTCAGGGTTTACTTCTGGGGTCCTAAGACACATGATATAATAAGTATTTTTAAATGAATAATGCTTCTCTTTAAAGGAAATATAATTTACTTTTTAAAAATATATATTTCTGATGTAAAAGATAAAGTCACTTTGCCACTTCTGAGTGTAAATGGAGAAAACTGATCTGGATAAGTCTTAAATTTCATATTCAAATATTAAAGATACTAATCCTTTACCTGTGATATATGCTACAAATATTTTCCCCCATTCTAGTTTGTCATTTGTCTGTTGACTTTATGATGTATTTGCCATGAAATTTGTTTTATGTAGTCAGATTTATCAAATTTTTCTTTTATTGCATGTCTATTTTGAGTCATAGTGAGAAAGCCTTTTTCTTTTAGTACTGATTTCATTTTAGATCCTTGATTCATTTGGACTGTTTTTGTGTATGCTATGAGGTATGAATCTAATTTTATCTTTTTCCAAATGGCCAACCAATTGGCCCAGCTCCATTTATTACAAAGCCCAACTTTGCCCCAATAATGTGTGAAACCCCTTTATCTTTAACTTTCTATGTGCACTTGGGACTATTTCTAGGTTATCTATTCTATTCTACTTGTCTTTTTATATGTTCACACACAGTTCCGCACTTTAATTATAGAGATTTTGTAGTCTCTATAGCCATGAAACCTCTATGACAGCCTTTATAACCTGTATAATATAATTTTAGTTATAGAAGCTAAAAACAGCAATAACTGTAAACCAATTTTGAACTCTGGTTAGTTTGTTTGTTTTTCACAATAGCATGGGAGAGCAATTTTGAAACTACTTTATGTATTAATATATTATAGGATTGAACAAATAAGTGAATATTTGTGGATAATGAGAGCCAGGTTTCTTTTTCTCAGGTAAGTAGTTACAATTATGCAAAGGGCAGACCTGATTGAACCCTGAGATGTTGCGTTGCCACTGAGGTAATAGTATGAACTCAAGTTGTTGTTTTTTAAATATACATGCAGACAGAGATAGAAACAGATCTAAATGTATGTGGGTGTATGTGTATATAAATAAAATTTCTTAGATCTGTCTACTGAGAAAGCCTAAAAGCAATAGCATCCTAGTAGCAAAGAACACACAGCCTACAGCCCAGATATTAGCTTTTAAATAACATGCTTCTGTAAAAGGAACCAGGAATCTCTGGAGAAATGGTTGAGCCAAGGCAGGAGCTGAGAAAGAACAAGATGAGTTTGGAACATCTTGTTGTGCTAGAAAATCGGGAATGAAGGGGACACGTCAAAAGGGTACAGGAACCAGCCTGAAGAGACTTCCACTGGCCCCAAACCTGGACAACTGAGCAACGGATAAATACTGATAGACTATAACCCACAGAATAAAATCAGAATCTATGAACCCACAGATAATAAATAAGTAAATGAATGAATAAATGAAGAAGAAGGGAAAACTGTTCCTTACGGTAGAAAAATAGGAAATAGGAAAACATCCCGTGGCTTGTGTCCTGTGCGGAGAGGGAAGAGAAGGCTGGCAAGCGGGTCTAGGAGCAGAAACCCCAGAGTAGCTGCTTGGGTCCTCTCGTCCTTCTCCCCCTGGAGCCGGGGTCTCTCCGCACCTGCCACCGCCCCGGCCCCGCGCACTGCCCCCAGCCGCTCCCCGCGCCGTCACTCGCTGCCTGGCGGCCTCGGCAGGCGCGGGCGGTGCTGCCGCGGTCCTCTCCGCTGCCGGCGGCACTGAAGCTGCACGGGCCGCCGCCATGTCCTCGGAGCCCGCATCTGCGGCTGCGTCTCGGCCGTCACCCGCTCCCCTCTGTCGGTAGGGAAGCCTCTTGTCCTCCTCTGGCCACCGTCCAGGTCACAACCAAGGAATGAGCCAATCCAAGAGAGGCATTCGGGCGGGCGTCACCGCTACCAGCCACCCGGCTCCGTCCTGTCCCCCCTTCCACCCTGGCGCGGGCCAGCGGGGCGTGGTCCCTGCTTCTCGGAGCCCCTGGGTCTGCTGGGTCCTCAGCCCCCCTTAGGCCCCTTGGGTGTCAAAAAAGATTTGCAAAAGGCAGCAAGAGGACGGTGGCTAACCTAATCATGAAAGAGAGGGAAGCACAAGCAAAACACGAAATGATAAGGAGGAAATAACCATCAAGACAGAAAAACTTAAATGCACGAGATTGCTTTATGTAATAAATTTGAAAGACTGAATGAAATGGATGAGATTCTGAGAAAATATAATTTGCCAAAACATTCCAGAGATAGAAATTCTAAGTAAACCAATTATCATAGAAGACATAGATGTTGTCAGAGAACTGCATTTTCCTGTACCCTAAATACACAAAAGCACCAGGCTCAAAGTATTGCATAGGAGAATTCAGCTCAGCTATAAAACTGCAAGGAACAGAGAGTCTGGTGCTATTGATTCTGTCTTGAGCGCAGAAAAACAAGGTGTTGACGGAAAAAATCCAGACTCTGAAATATTTAAAAGAAGTTTATTCTGAGCCAAATTTGAGGACCATGACCCGGAGCCACTCCCAAGAAACCTTGAGCAAGTGGACTCGAGGTGGTTGGGTTACAGTTTGGTTTTATA
>CAUYRT010058122.1:0-65704 GCA_963574885.1 Lepilemur ruficaudatus | reverse complement strand
TTTGCAGAGCAAACCACACCCCCTTCAAAGTCTTCACACCTCTAGGCTGCTTCCTGTCATTCAGTCTGGCTGCAGCGGCCACAGGGTGAGGGGCAAGGTGAGCCGGAGGGCAAAGGGGTACGCAGTGCAGGGGCTTAGCATTCAGGCCCAGAAGTTAGACAGGCTGAGGCTCTTCACCCTCCTCTGCTTCTTGCTGGTAGCTTTGGGCAAGTCACGTCTCCTTTCTGACCCTCGGTTTCCTCATCTGATAAAATGGGTATAATAATAGTGTCTACCTCTTCGAGTTACTGTGGGATAAAATGAGATAATACTTTTATATTAGCATCACCACAGTTCCTGACACCTAGTAAGTACCAAATACATGGTTCCTGTTTTAATTAGGTATTCAGAGTCTTAAATTAATTGATATACATATTTATGGAGCACCTACTCTGTGCCAAGCACTGTTGTAGATGCTGGGATTACAGCAGGGAATAAACCAACATCCCTGTCCTCGGCACTAACACACAAATAAACATGGAATTTTAGAGAGAGAAATTCTATGAAGGAAAATAGAGCGAGGTAAGGGGTGGGGGTGCCTGAAGGGCTGGGACACTTTCATTTTCATTGGAGCATCCAGGGAAGCCCCTCGTGGAGGAGGTAACACGGGGCACAGATCTGAATGAGAGGAGTATGTGAAGGCGTTTACGTTTTTCTTTTCTTGTGGGCTGAGGCTGGACGGGGAGCCCATGGCCCCCCAGGGTCAGTCGCGAAGCCCGGCCTGTATGGCAAATTGTGCCGCAGGGGATCGACCTGAGTCTTAGCTGATGCTTGGCTCTGAATGGAGGCTCCACCTCTCTGAGTGTCCCTTTCTCCTCTGCACGTGGGGCCGGGGATGGCTCGGAACTCCCAGGAACGGCGTGTGGGTGACTCAGAATAACACATGGGAAGCATGAAGAGGGTGCCACGTAGCGTGCATGCTCATCACTGGCAAGTGCTGGTGTGATATTATTGGATGCAAGTTTGGGAACTCAAAGCAAGCAGGCTGGCCTTGAACATGAGCATGTGGCAGCTGGGAGTTTCCACACTTCCCTTGGCCTAGCCTGGAAGAGATGGGGAAACTGTCACCCCAGAGTATCCTGATACCTTGGTCCGGGCCAAAACCACTCCCAGCCAGAGCACTCATCAGCCACCAGCTCCTCAGAGGGAGAGCGTGGGAGACCAGGGGGCCTGCCCTGCAGATTAAACCCCAGGTCTAGGAGGCAGGCCCAGGGAGTGTGGGGAGGTGAGTCCAGAGTCGGAAATGAGATCCCCAACAAGGGGCTGGCTGACTGCGGCTGAAATGCTCTATCGAGTTGGCAGGGGCTTATGGCGGCAGTCAGTGCTGGGACGGGTGACTAGGTCAGAGGGCGATGGGAGGGGTGGGGGAGGTTCCCGTGTCACCTAAGCTGCCTGCACCTTCACTTCCAGGTCCGTCACCAGCCCAGCAGGGAAGGATTCGCTATTACTCTGAACATGCCTGGGACCGGCTCCATTTAACACCAGCAGGTCCCCTGCCAGACTGTATTAGTCAGAATGGTGCAAACGCTGTAACAAACAGCCCCAGAGTGTCACTGCTGCGCACTGTTGCAGTTTACTTCTCGCCCCCATCACAGCCAGTGCAGCTGGAGCAGAGGGGTGCATCTGTGTCTGCCTGTGCAGGCTCCTTCCAGCGTGTGGCGCCCCAGCCTCTCCCATGCGCAGGGGAGCCTGGCCTGAGCTCAGAGGTTTGTATGGGGTAGGCTGGAAGTGGGGCTCACCTCCTCCACCTCGTCCCCCTAGCCAGAGCTCAGTCATCCGGCCACACTGACTGCCCTTTGCCAAGCTGACCCCCACATCTAAGGAGCATCCACTGTGTGCCGAGGTGTCTGCTCCTCAGCTGATGGTCATCCCCACCCACCTTCCCGAGCTGAACCAAAAGTGTGCATTAGCATGCACACACATGTGTGTGCACACGCACGTGTACACGTTTGCACACAAACACATGTACATACATGCACGCACACACATACACACACGTCCCAAGCTCACTGCCTGCTTCCCCTGAGCACAGCACAGGTCTCATAGAGGGGTAACACATCGACTGTGTGTCCTCCTTGCGATTAACAAGTGAGCCACAAGAGGCAGGAGCCAGGGCTGTGTTCCCAGCACCTGAACTTTGGCGGATGCTCTGTTTAGTTTGCTGAAGAAGAAAGGGAGCAGAGGAGAGAGAATTAGCACTTGCTGAGGTCTCCCAATTCTCATTTCTATATTGTAATAAAATAACATAAAATTTACCATCTTAACAATTTTTAAGTGTACTTTTCGGTGCCACCAAGTATGCCCATTAAACAACAACTCCCCTGTCCCCGGGCACCAGCAACCACCATTCTACTTTCTGTCTCTACAAATTTGACTACTCTAGGTACCTCCTATAAGTGGAATCAGGCAGTATCTGTCCTTTGTGACTGGCCTATTTTATTTCTCATAGGTTTGTCCTCAAGCTTCACCCATGTTGTATCATGTGTTGAATTTCCCCCCTATTTAAAAGTGAATAATATTTCATTATACGTTTATGTCACATTTTGTTTACATGTTCAGTGCACATATGGGTTGCTTCCAACTTTTGGCTATCATGAATAACGCTGCTATGAGCATGGCTGTACAAGTATCTATTTGAGTCTCTGCTTTTAATTCTTTTGGTTATATACCCAGAAGAATTATTATTGGATCATATAATAATATATAATATAATAATATAGTAATTCTATTTTAAACTTTTTTTGGGGGACAGGGTCTCATTCTGTTGCCCAGGCTGGAGTGCAGTGGCACAATCATAGCTCAGTGTAACCTCAAACTCCTGGCCTCAAGCAATCCTCCCACCTCAGCCTCCCAAAGTGTTGGGATTACAGGCAAGAGCCACAGCACCTGGCCCTATTTTTAATGTTTTTGAGGAGCTGTCATACTATAGCTGTACCGTTTTGCATTCCCCCAGCAGTGCACAAGGGTTCCAGTTTCTCCACATCCTCGCCAACACTTGTTGTTTTCTGTTGTTGTTCATTTGCTTCTTTTTCTTTTCTTTTTTTTTCAAATAATCCCAATGGGTGCAAAGTTGTGTCTCATTGTGGTTTGGTTTGCATTTTCCTGATGATTAGTGATTTATGCATCTTTTCAGGTGCTTATTGGCCATTTGTATAATATATCTTGTTTGGAGAAAAGTCTATTCCACTCCCCTTACTTCTTTATCAATATTATTCTCAATCCTTTTAACAGTCCAATGAGGTAGGTATTATTATGTTCATTTTATGGGTAAGCAGACTAAGCCGTAAAAAGGCTAATTATCCAAGGTCGTACAGCTAGAGATGCCAGAACTGGCATTTAAATATCCATCCTCTTTCCAAACACAAAGCACGCTCCATGAGTCCGCTATTATTGCACCGTTACATGATATTGATTCACTTATCTGGGGTCCTCCTGCCCTGCCCCACACGTAGATTGGGAGCACCTTAGGATCAGAGACTGCTTCTTAATGATCTCTGACCCAGCGGCAGGCACGGGTCCGAATCAATGACATGTTGGGGGAGTGGATGCGAGCTCAGTGCCCCACCCAAAGGCATGGGCTCCAGGTGACCTGGAACACTTGAATCGGCTGCTCTATACCTGGGCGGGAGAGAAACTCAGTCCTCAGGGCATTGTTTAGAAGATTTGAACAAAGTTCTCTGCAAGGTACTAAACACGTGGCTGGCGTGTGGCAGGTGCTGACTAAGTGGTAGAAATTAACACTGCCGTGCTATGAGCGCTGGGCAAACACAAAAAAACTAAATCATAATTTGTGCCTTCTGCTTGCTTTCCTGCTAGTCGAGGGAATGAAATAGCCCAGCTACAGCTAAAGAAGAAAATCGAAGTCAGCACAGACTGCAAATGTGCTTGTGTATGTTTAGATCATCTCAGGACGGAGTCAGGAGGGTCTGAACACACTGCCTGCCTCAGATGGGGAAACTGAGGGTCAGGGAGGTGAAGAAAATGGGCTCATTTACTTCGGTAACTTAATGTTGACTGTATACGCTTTTGCAGAGTTGGGATTTGCCATGCACATATACTGCCTTTTAAAAGAAAGTTTGTATGCCAGTGTAGTGTGGCCAGGTGGCCTGGTCCACGGGTGGGTGGGAGGAGAAGAGGCCTCTGAGACACAATAGAGGGAGACTCTCCTGACCCCTTCTGGCTTCTACCTGCCACCCACATGCCCTGGAGACTCCAACCTCCTGGCGGGAGGCAGAATCCCTTGCAGGGATTCAACTCACCTCCTGCCAGGAATGTTTACTGGAAAGAACCTGCCACATGTTTCCTGCGTCCCCAGCACCTAATGGAGTTATCATGAAGAGGGGAGCATTTGTAATTTACTCCGGAGGGGTGTGTGGAGGCCGGGGAACAGTGCCTTCCATCTCGGTGACAACAAACTCATCCTTCACTATAATTAAAATGTCACTTTGATAAATAATTCCATCAGCCCCCTTCCACCTATGAATAGCTTCCTGCTATAATTGTTCACATTCTGCTGAATTAGAAGGATTCAAGGGAGAATGTAAGAGGTATTTAGGCAACAAAGATAAATCGGGTGTGTTTTCCACCCTCCCACAATCCCTCGTTAAGAGAGACATCGTCCCTGGCTGGGGCCTGGTCCCTGTGTTCTCAGTCACTCTCGCCCTGAGTGCAGGGAAGCGGAGGGGTCGCCATGTATTGTGGGTCACAGCAGAGGCTGGAGCTTTGGAACCTGTGTCCCGGGGCCTTCCCTTCTTAGCCGTTGCTGTAGAGAAGGAGAGGAGGCCTGAGCTGGTGGGAAGAAAGCATGTGGGCTCCAGCCTCAGGGGCATTGTGAACTTGGCAAAGTCGATGAACCTTCCTGTACCCCTGCTGTGTAACAGAACGCAAGGCTGCCCACAACAGCTGAGTCGAGATGTAATTCTGCTCCGTGAGGAGACATCTGACATTGAGGGGATCCCCATTCTACCGATGAGGGACTTGAGGCTCCAAAGGATGACCGTCCCTAGATGACACAGTTAGAAATTGGCAGGGCCGGGATGTTTGAATGCTCCACAGTCCCCAGTACGATATGAAGAACATAGCAGGAGCTCCGTGAATGTCCCCGTGTTTCCTTATTTTTGTTGGTGTCTTCTCCTTCCTGATAACTTGCATCCACTGGGAATAATCTAATACCAGGATGCACAGCGCCAGCCACAGTGTGTGAGATGCCTCGGGCAGTGTCCTGGATCAGTGCTTGTCTTGGGGAAAAAGAGATGGCATTCGACTGTTTCCCCCCAAGACAGGGGAAGAGCCACGTGGTTGAGACAGCAGCACTTTGTAGTCAAAGACAACCTCTCCACTGTGGGGCTGGGCATGTTACTGACTCTCTAGCTACAGTTTCTTTATTTATAAATTGGAAATCACAGGGGTCCCCTCGATGAGTTATGAAAAGCAGTGCCTGACACAATGTCTGCATATGGTAAACATTACCCGTTATTCTTCTTGGGCTTCTCGTGAAGAGTGTAGCAGGCACCACTTGGCCGTGCAAGTTTAGGTGTTGTGTGCATGGCTGGGTGGGAGTATCAGGTCACTTCAACTGAGTCATGCCTTTTTCAGGCAGGTCCCCCACTCGTTCTCCTTTATAGCATGTATAAGAGCCAAGATTCACTTCAAGGCCACCCAAGTCCTGCCAAGCAGCTCCCCAGGCATGGCTCTCCAAAGAGTTTTGAGTACCAGGCGTTCACTGGTTGTGGTGGGCTTGGCTGGGCTGGGGACTGGAGGTGTGCAGGGTGAGGGGCATGGGGATGGAGGAGGGCATGCAGGTAAAGGGGAGGCGGTGATGGAACCCCAGTGTGTTTCTGCTCTGAAGCAGAGTCCATAAAGACGGCTCCTCGGACCAGGGAGCTGTGCCCAAGGGGGCTGCGCCCAGTTCCATCAGTGGCAGGATTGGGGGGCAGTCCATGAAGATAATTCACATGCAGTGTGGCTGGCCAAAGAAGCAGAGAAGCCCGCATGCTGCCCACAGCCCACACTCCTGTTATGAGCACTTTGCCTAGAAGGGCTCTGATGATGGAGCCCATGATGATGGGAGGAAGGGGTCCCTGCATCTGTCCCTGCAGGACCCTCGGGGATGATTTCCTGCCCATCTCCAGGACTAAACTTCCAGGGCGTGATCTACGATGGGCTAGATTGCACGGGCTTCAGGATGTGGGAAGAAGGGCCAAGGAGAAGGTACTAGCACTACTGAGCACCTGCGTTAGCTCAGTCAATCTCTCTAACATCTCTGCAGGTTAAGCATTTTTATCCCATTTCACAGAAGGGTAAGCTAAGACTTAGAGACCTAAGATCATTTTGCCAGGTCACACTGCTAGAAAATGTCTGGATTTGAATCCAGGACTCTGATTCCAAAGAGCCAAGCGCTTTACAGCAAATCAGTCATCCCCTTTACATTTTGCAAGTTTGTGTCATGGCTTTAGACAATGCAGCTGACATGCAGTGCTCTCTGCTGACCTTAAGGAAGGCGTGCATGTAGGACGTGTGTGGGAGTGCGTGTCGGGGTGCTGAGCTTCATCCAAACTCATTTCAATCTGGCTTGCACGACAAAGCTTCCAGCAATGAGGCTCCCTTCTAAGATGCAGGGACCCAGAAACTTGTTTCTGGAGCCCCCAGGCTTTCAGAACATGGCTTTGAAAGCAGCAAAAGGAAGCAGCACACAAAGGATTTGTTTATTTTCTTGTACTCAGGAAAGAGCCAGTAATTCAAACGACTTGCCCTAGAAGATTAGAATCCCCCCTACCCTGCTCCCACCCCAATACAGGCGGCTCATCTGTCCCTTTGTAAGTCAGCACATTTCTCTGCAAACGCTGATGCCCCATGCCCATCACACCCACAGTACTCACGGTGAGGAGAGCTGCCACGAGGAAGTCCTGGCATCATTTGCAGCTGCCTCTCAGACCAAAAGTGGAGGCAGAAACTCCTTCCTTAGAGACCCAAGCCAGACCAGGGTATTGCTTAAGGACCTCTGTGTTGCAGAGGTCTGTGAGCGGGAAGGTATTCACGAACCCGGGCTCTCTCTGTCAAGAGAAGAGGAACGAATGGGATGATAAAGCAAACAGCACCCCAAGAGCACCGAGCCATGAGAGAGCGTGAGACCAGGAGCCAGGAGTGCCAGCTCTGCCCGCCACTGGCCAGGCAACCCTGGGCAAGTGCCTCTGCCGTCTGCAAACAGACACCACTGAATGACGATCTCAAGGCTCTCATCCGGTCTGAACATCCCTCCAGTTTGGGACCTACTTAGGCAGTGAGGTGCTGGGAGACCAAGGCTGGAGCTGTGATATAGACAAAAATGCATACAGAAAACGCAGATGCTAGAAGCCAAGAGGTGGTTGTCCAGAGGGTCCCCAACCAATGGGAGAGGAAGCAGATGTCAAAATCAATGAGTGTAGCTGCTGGAAAGCAGGCGGCAAAGCAAGAGAAAGTGAGTGGTGTCAGCTAACACTGACTGAGCGCTTGCTGTGTACCGGTGTTTAATATGTATCAACTCCTTTCGGCTGCACAATTGTGCTACAGGTGAGTTTTATGGGGAAACTGAGGCACAGAGAATTTCAATAACATGCTGAAGCTCATGTAGCTGCTAAAAGGAAAAAAGTCAGGATCTGAATCTGGCTCCAACATCCCTGCCCTTAACTGTTGGTCTATCCTGCCTTTGTTGGGGGTCAGTCCAAGGTCATCACCCTAGAACACACTTTTGGGCCCGAATGATGCGTGGCTGGTTCAGTCCAGTTTAAAAGCCAAGAGCAGGACAGTCACTTGCAACTGTGGCAATCCTGTGACTCACACCAAGGCAGAAGTGGCAAACGGAATGGCTCCCGTCCTCCCCTGCTGGTGAGGGAAGAGCTCTCGGGCCTCTCGCAAACCGGCTAAATGAGACCTCTTCGCGGAGCCACATGCCCTAAGTGCTCTCCCTTTATCTTTGTTTGCAAAGAGACTTCTCCTGCACGCCAGCCCACCCCCGCCCCGCCGCCTCTTGCTGAAACGGACAATCATGCATTTTAGAAATGAGATAAATCTGGAAGATGAATGTATTCATGAGCTCATAAAAGGGTCATGAATCACTGGCCCCAATTACTGCCTTCAGTCCTGACAGGATGAATTCCCTCAAGCAGATTCTCCTTGTCAGACGACATGGGAGGCAGTGCCACGGCCGCTCTCGGCCACAGATAACATCATTATTCCACACCAGGCCGGGCTCGTTGTTCCTAGCCGCCGCCACTTAATTGGCAGCTCACTTCTGATGCTGGAGAAAAAGAGAGAGAGAGAGAGAGAGAGAGAGAGAGAGAGAGAGAGAGAGAGAGAGAGAGAAAATATATATATATGAAAGAAAGAAAGAAAGAAAAGAGAGAGAGAGAGACAAAAGGGGAGGCTTTCATGCCAAGTGGGAAAGAGGCAAAATAAATGCACCAAATCTGATTTCAAAAACTGTTTGAAAACTCTGTCCAGGATGGTTGGAAACGGCCCCAGCATCCACAGGAAATGTGTCACTGCCAAAGCCCTGCGCCGCTGAACTCCGCGGCCCCCACTCCTGCCTCCTGGTGACTTGTTTAGAACTACTTCAAATCGGAACAAATCACAGCCAACTGCAGTCACTCTCTCCAGCCCTTCAATCACTCCTAATCAGATCGTGTATTTTAGCAACAAAATCTTCCCTGGCTGAGGAGCTCATTCATCCGCCTTCTGCCAGCTCGACGCCCTTTGAATGGGAGATGAGGGGAAGCCACCTGCTTCCCTGGCAGCCAGGGGAAGCCAGGAGGAGGAAGGAATTGCCAGCCCTCCCTCTGCACGGTAGATAGCCAGTGGGGTCTGGACCACTGGAACCCGAAGGACAGGAGGTGACAGGGCAGAGAGGAGGCACCGATGAGGCCATCCGATTCCACCTTTGGTGAATGCCTGCCCTGTGCCGCAGTCGGACAGCCTGGTCTCAAATTCTGTCACTACCATTTTCTGGCCGTGAGACCTTGGTCAACTTACCTACCCTGTGAGTGTAGAAGCAAATCCCCAGAAAAAGTGAGCAGAAGAAGCAGAGGACCAGGATTTGGGTGGCCCTGGCTGGGCAAGTCACTTCACTTCTCCGAGCCTCTTTTTTCTAATCTGTGAAATGGGGAAAATAATACCCACTTCTCTCACAGGGGTTTGTGAGGACCAAATGAGTGAAAGAGATGGAAGCTCCTGGAGGCAGAGGTGTTGTCTCGGCCTGAGGAACCTTGTTCAGGTGCTGCGCCCATGGGTCAGATGAGCCAGCTAGGACTGCACACGCAGACTGCGCAAGGCTGCGGGCTGCCGAGCACCACCCACTGCATGGACCCTGCAGACCAGCGGTGGGGAGGCTAAGGAGGCTTTTAGCCAAAGACTCGAGGGAGCTGGTTTTAGAGCAGATCTCAGTCTTGAACAGAGAGAGCAGGCCTGGGAGGTGCCAAGGGGTTCTCTTTGCACCCTCGAAGGGCCCTCTCAAGAACGGGGGGCCACCCTGCTCTGTGTGGGACCAGAGGGTGGGGTCAGCAGAGCCCTGAGGGGGAGGGAGCCCCAGTCATCACAGACGCTGAACCTAAAGCAGGATATTGAGTGTGCAACAGGCCCTGCAGCTATCCGATACACCCTGTCCCATAACCCCTACTTGTATGTTTGCGGTGGGGCAGGAGGGGCGGGCAGAGAGGAAGAGAGGGCAGAGATCCGAAGGCTGAGGCCTGGGCTGTTTGCAGACCCACAAGTCTACCTGGGGTTGAGGGCTGCTGGCTCTGCCTTAACCGGAGCTGGAGCCAGACAGAAGTGGCCCACCCCTCCTTCCTCTATCTACCACATTTCTGCTCTGAAAATTTGCCATCCATCTGCAGGTGAAGGTGGAAACGGCAATTAAAATGAGCTAACACAAAGTACTAGGCATACAGTAGTGCTCAATAAATGCTAGCTAGTATGATTACACTGGAGGGAAAAGTTGTTGCAGTACACAGTGCATTCATCTTTGGCCCGGGTTTCTCACCCAGTCACAGCTCAGAAGGCCTCTCCCTTTCCCAGGAATCCCATGCAATGTCATGGTGGCATCTCCAATGAGATCAGGGCAACTAGTCTTACCACACCCAACTCTTCAGAGTAATAGGTCTGTTATCTCAAGTAATGAGTCTCCCATTAGTGGAGGCAATCAAGTAGAGCCTTTCTGGTCACAGGTGGAGGAGAAGAGAGTAGCCAATGGGGCTCAGAGGCGCCCTCCCACCCCGAGATTCAGTGATGCTCAGGACCATGGAGTGGGCATGGGCCTGTGATGGGCCTAGGGTGTGGGGAAGAATGAGAAATTAGAACACTGTGAGTGGGAGGAGGAGAAAGCGGAGGGCCCAGGAAGACACGTAGATGAGTTTCACCTGAACATCCTCCCCTGCTCTTCCTCCTTCCTCCTGCATTGACCTAAATGAGGTATCTGAACGCGGACAGAGCAGACTTAATCTAACAAGTACTTATCGAGTGAAAAGACAACAGCACGTCCCTGCTTCTAAAGCCATTTACTCCCTTTCAGCTGCCTTCTCTGTTTTAGAGAAAACTGGGACTCTTTACCTTGGCACTCAAGGTCCTTTTCCATCCCGAGACAAAGTCTACTGAGAGCACGTTACATGCCAGTCACTGTTACAAGTGACTCATTTAAACCACATAAAAACAACCCCACGAAGATGAAGCCCAGAGAAGTTAATTGGCTTCCTCAGGGTCACACAGCTAGTTGATAGTAGAGCTGGGACTTGAAGTCAGGGGACTAGTCCTTAACCCCATACTTTACTCAACCAGGCTCTGGCCTGCCTCTCTCCAACCTCACCTTAAGTTTTTCACCACCTGGAATTCTTGGCCAACACCACATGGAATGACCTGTATTTCCTTGAATACATGCTGTATTTAGCTTCTGGGCCTTAGCACAGGCTGTTCCTCTGCCTGGAATTTCCTTCCTCCTTTGTTTTTTTTCCACCCAAATCCTACTTGCCCTTTAAGATCCAGCTTAAGGTTCTCCTAGACTTGGGAGCCTTTTTTGGTGCCCCCAACCCCATCAGGCTGTGCTAGCATCCCATCCTCCGTGTGCCCCTGGTAGCCCCTCTGCACCTCCCCAACCCTGTGCAGACACCCCAGACCACACTTCTCACATTGTACTGCAACTGGCGACTTCCCTGTCGTCTTCACCCTGGAGCATGCCTCACTTACTGCTGTCTCCCAAGGGCCTCATGGGCAGGTCCTATTTGCAGGGGCAGGATAGCAAATGGTTAGAGCTGAAGCTGTGGATCCAAAGGGGCCCGGATTCAAATCTCCACCCAGCTATTTGCTAGCTGTGTGACCCTGGGTGGTCAGCCGGCTGCTCATCACACTCCGGGGCCATTGCGATGGTTTAATGAGATAGCACACGTAAACTGATTAGCGCAGTGCCCGGGACGCAGCAAGCAGATGGCAGAGCAGTGTCTGGCAACACTGCACTTGAGAATTGGGCTCTCATGACACAGACGTAGTTTTGAACTACAGCTTTACCACTTTTACCAGCTGTGTGACCTTGGATAAGTCACTCAGCCTCTCTGAGTTTGTTTTCTCATCTAGAAAATGGGATTTGTATAGGACTTAATTCAGAATATGTTTGTGAGAACTAATGCTTGGCATGGTCAGCACTCAATGTTCCCTACCATTATTTGTTGTCCAGATAAACAAGTAAGTGTGTGTTTGTTGAATTAGGCCTGCCATGAACTTGGCAATGACATTTAGTGACATGAAATTTCACTAGGGAGGCATACCTAGGGCCAGCCCAGAGTAAGACTGTGGGCCCAGACGCCCAGCTACAAGGCATCAAAAGGAAAGAGAGTTCTGTGAGGATGGGGGAAGGAGGCAGAGATTCTTGGACAGAGGGAGGCCTCTGAGCCCTGGAGACTTTTGGTTTTACACATCTGCCTTTCCCCAGGATGTCATCCCTGGTCACCTATGGCATTTCTGGATAGAGCATTGTGAGGTGTGGGCAAGTGGATGGAGCATAGACTCAGGTCTAGGTAGCCCCGGTTTAAGCCCAAGTTCTGCCATGGGCTAGCTGTGTGGCCTTAGGCAGGTTGCACCACCTCTCTAAACAGGGACTATAAATTCAGTACTAACAACACAAATCGGTTTTGAACTCCAACTCTACCACTTACCAGCTATGTGACCTTGACAAGTCACTCAGCCTCTTTGAGTTTAATTCTTCCTCTATAAAATGGGCTTAATATTTTTAAAATGACAAAGATTTTATAGATTGCAAAAATGGCACCTGCCACCGCCAAGTTCTGGATACCTTGTAGGTGTTCGATCAATGTCCATTCCTGCCCTCTCTCTCCCTCTCCTGGTTTGCATGCCAAGGCTGTGGGCTGAGCTGCAGTGCCTTTTAAATACACCAGCTCCCAGTTTGGAGCTAATGGGGCACGTGTCGGGGACGGCTGGGAGTCACAGCAGTGCGGAGGAGAATATGGCTTCATGAAAATGACATTTGGAAGTAATTATGGGAGCAATGGATCAGAACCACAGTCAGCTGCCTGCCATCCCCAGAGGCATAGCAGAAGATGGAGGCAGGAGGTGGAACCCCATCCAGGAGCCAGACTAGAACAGCCTGTGAAACCTCAGCCTGCCTCTGCCTTGCCTGGGAAATCCAGGGCTTCAGCTCCAGGGCCCTCTCTTAGGATGAGGCAGTTTATCTGTCCAGGGTTTCTCTTAGTTTTTAATCCCAATAAGACACAAGTTGGATTAAAAAGTCATGCGAGATGGAAGAAGGCAAATGGAATGAAATTTGAGGGCAGCTGGGGCAGAAACAATAAATACTTTAGCAGTGGAAAAAGCAGGAAAAAAAAGAGCATTCATTTCGCCCTTCAACAATTTCACTGAACATCGGACAATAGATGGGCCAGACCTGGTTCCTGTGCTCAGGAAGCTCACAGGCCGACGCAGAGAAGGCAGGTGGATGCTTTGCTCTTTAACAGAGGCGTCAAGCGTAGTAAAGGATCACCAGTGCAGCCTGCGGACATTGGAGCAGGCATCCTGGAAGAGGTGGAACCTGGAACCTGTCTGGAGTATAACCTGGGCCTTGGCCCTTGCAGAGGGCAGTGGAACAGGCAGCAGGGACAGAAGCTGCCACTGAGACCAAGATGGTGCCTGGAGGACCAAGCTGAGCTCGGGTCAAATGACCCACCCCAGGCTATCTGACCACTCAAGTGAAGCAGGAGGCTGCCTCTGTGTGCGACTCGGAGACCCTGAAGCCCAGTGGCCCTCACCTGCATGACATGCCGACCTGTCCAGGATGCCTTTCATTCACAGAACTATGAAAGTTTAAGACCGGCTCCTGCACGATACATGGATATCTTTTGCTTAGGGACTTTAAGTCCTAAGGGACTTTCAGGCCCAACAGACCTGGAATCAAATCATGCTGCCAAGCCTCGGGGCCAGTGGAGAAAGGAACAGCCGCATCGCCGGGTGTTTGGGAGGATGAGGAGGGGACCCCTGGCTCTGTTCCTGGCATGTAGCAGATGCCCAGTAAACAGCAGTTGAAAAAAACCTCAACGTTGGAAGGAAATTTGAAAATTGAGCATCCACCAGTCTGCTGTGCAGGCTGTGATGCTTAGGATGGTTGACAGAAGTTCCCCAAAGGACCCCAACATTGACTTCTATTTCTCTTTTATTTCTCTCTGGTAGCTCCTTGTCTCAGTGCCAGGCACATGTGGGCCTGACAGCCCAGGGCTGTGGTTTCCCGGGACCAAGGGTGGCGTCAGAACGGGAGGACTAAGAACATGTGAGCGGCATTGCAGCGGGCTCCTCCCCACAGCCCTGGAGAGCGGGTCTTCCTATTTACACTGACCGGATGAGGAAACCAGATCAGCATGGAAAAGGGCTTCCCCAAGGCACGGGGCCAAGAGCCGGTTGTGAGATGCAAAGCTTGCGGTCCCAGGGTTCTGCTTCAGGGCACACAGCTAAGGCTCTCTCTTCTCCTTCCGGGGAGCGAGCCATGCGGGTGACACCTCAGAAAGAGATGTCTCGGGTGCTCCCAACAGGGCCACCTCCTTTTGGGGCCAGGGGTCAGGCCCCGACTGAGGCTGGTGCAGCCAGCAGGTCGGGGGCTGAGGGAGCGGGTCCTGCCCACCCCAACGTGCTCGTGGAGGTCCCTCCCGCGCCTAATGAACATGATGTGCCCATGAGGACCTTCCAGGGGACCAAATCCCTCCCGTTGCTTGGCAACCCGGCTTACGAGTCATAGCAGGGAAGTAATTTACAGGAATTCAAAGTGTCGCTGGAGGTTCTGTGGATCCGAACTGGTACAAAGAGGGCCCAAATCACACCTCTGGCGGGGAGGAGGGGCCGAGGGAAAAGCTTCCGCTTGCCTGAGAGTCAAGGGCCTAGAGCTCAGGCACAGTGATCGTTTCCCACTGATTTCTTCACTGGCTCCATGTTGAGCTCCTGCTTTGTGGCAGGCCCTGTGCTGGGAGCCAGGGACACAGTGACAAATGAGACACATGCCAACTCTGAATGCGCAGAACCCTCAGAGACAGGCGAGAAAACAGGGTCACACGCATGCGACAAGATGGGATGTACACAGGGGTGTAAGCTGGGGAAAGGGAGTCATGGAGGTGCCCTGCCAGCCAGCCAGAGGAGGACAGAGGGTATCCCGGCGCCGGGCGGCAGGGCCCAGAGAGCTGACGCGCTCTCAGAGGAAGGGTGGGCGGGCCAGGACCCTGCTGCGGCCCAGGGCACACGGAGCCCAGGCCTGGCAGGACCTTGAATGCCAGGTGAGAACGCGTCTAGGTTTTAGTCTAGGACGATGCATGTCACTGACAGCAGGGACTGGTTGAGATCTGTGTTTCAGGAAAACCCGTGTCTTCACTGTAGTGGGTAGATTCTGGGAGAGGGAGAGGGGGAGGGGAAAAGACTGGGGGTATGGAAGTCTGGTGGGAGAGGGGAAGTTTCTGGGAAACTGTGAAAGAAAACTGTTAAAGGCAAGGATGATGAGGCCTGAAGTAAGACGGAAAGAAAGGGACAGGTTCACCTGGCCAAGGTGACGGGCGCGGGAAGAGTGGCACCGCTCAGGTGTCTGGCTGGACCAACAGGGGGCGCCATTCACCCAGCCGAGAAGGACGGAGAGAAAGGCAGTCCCAGTCTAGGGAGGTTTCCTCAGGTTCTCTCAGGATTCTTCGGGTCGCCAGGGACAGAAACCCAACCGCAGTGAACTTGGGGAACACACTGGTTCAGGACACTGAGGGAAGGTGGGGTCAGGGTGCAGCAGAGGCCGGCAGCCCCGTCTGATGCCATGGCCCGTGGCGCTTGGCGCCGCAGTGGGTGCTGGACACAGTGGGCCCTCGGTGGAGTGGACTCGGAGCAGCAGCAGGAGGGACAGAAGGTGCCACGTCCGGGCTGAGCAGAATGTTTAGGATTTTTGGCCTGGGGCCCGTGGTGACCTCTTCAGCTCGTCTCACACTCGCAGGGAGAAGCCAAAGGGCAGCTGTGAATAGCAAGCCTTTATATAAATGGGGGCCACTTTGTCCCCAAGAAGCCTGGGAGCCACAGAAAAATAAGGACCTACCCCCTGTCTGTTCCTGGTACGAGACAAAGGCTGGAGCCCCTGCACACAGGCTGACTACAGGAGCTTCCACAAGGGGATACTCAGCCGCTTCCTAGATCCGTCCCACCCCTGGGGACTGGCTCAGCAGCCCCACCCCACAGAGTCCGAGAACTGCACCCAGGACAGGTTCATCGTCCAGGAGACGATCTGCTGTGTGTCCACACACACCACAGAGGCCAGCCAGTTCTCACACACAACTTGAGGCAGAAAAGAGGCCGTGTGCATCGGCCCCCTGTGCTGCCTCTTTCCTGAGCAGATCTGGTTCTCTGAGCCAGTGGGTCTCCCTCTGCTCCTCCTCCCGCTCAAGAAGTGACTCCTGTCTACCCAAGCCAGGTACGGTACAGTGGCTAAAGGCCTGGGCCCCCCAGGCAGACCTGAGTTTGATTTCTGGCAGTGTCAGTGGGCAGTGTAAGGCGGGCACACCTCTCAGTTCCCTTATTGCAGAATGGGGATGACAGCCACCACGCCCTGCCCACCAGCCACCTGCCCACCCTTCCTTCTCAGTCTTCCCCCATCGTGGGCTCTGCTTATCCTGATCCCTATGTCCTCTCTGTGACAGCCAGCCTGGGAGCCCTTCTGCTCCTACTCTTTCTCAAGACCTTTCAGCCACTGCTCCTGCTTCCTCATTTTCTTGGTATTTCCATGTTGCAACTTCTGTGAGAGACAGAGAACCGGATATACCCAGCCTACCTTTACTTTTCTTATTGTGGTAAAATATACATAACACAAAATGTACTATTTATCCATTTTAAAGCATACAATGCAATGGCATTAATTACATTCACAACATCATGAACTGGGGGATGGAACTAGATAGTCTGGAACTATCTAGTTCCAGAACTTTGTTGTCACCCCAGATGGAAGCCCCATACCCATAAAGCAGTCACTGCCCACTCCTCCTCGCCCAGCCCCTGGCAACCACCGGTCTGCTTTCTGTCTCTGTGGATTTGCCTATTCTGGACATTTCATAGAGATGGAATCATACAACATGTGACCTTTTGTGTCTGGCTTCTTTTACTTAGCACAATGTTTTTAAGGTTCTTCCATGTCACAGCATGTATCAGTGCTTCTTCCTTTCATGGCTGAATAATATTCCACCGTGTGGATAGACCACAGTTTGTTTATCCATCCATCACTTGATGGACATCTGGGTTGTTTCCACCTTTGAGCCATTGTGAATAATGCTGCTGTAACATTTATGTACAAGTTTTTGCTTGAATGCCTGTTTCCACCTGTTTTGAGTGTACACCTAGGAGAGGAATTACTTGGTCACGTGCTAATTCTATGTTTAACTTGTTGAAGAACCGCCAGACTGTTTCCCACAGCAGCTGCACAGTTTTACATTCCCACTAGCAATGCCCAAGGGTCCCGATTGCCCCACACCCTCACCAACACCTGCTTTTGTTGTTATAATCATGTTAGTGGGTGTGAACCCCCTTTTTAAAAATCACCAGGCAGTGATCTCTCAACAGCGTGTGAAATGATGAAATGATGGGCAGCCGTTGGCAGTCAGTCAGCTTGGCTGGCGAACAGGGAGGTGGGAGAAGCCTGAGTCCCTGACCCAGAACTTGGCCACCCATAGTGCTTTTCCTTCTCCTAGGGCTGTGGCTTGGGGGATTTGGGAGCATGGGGGTGGCAGGCTGTATGACATGTCTCGTGCACATGTGTGACTTCATTCAGTCCCCATAACAGTACTCACTAAAATTAGTAACCGTCAGCCTGTGTCCCCGAGGCCACACTCACAGCCATAACGCCAATGTCCCTGGCTCACACTCTCACTTGTTGTTTGCAGAGCCTCAGCGACAAAGGTGGCATCGGCTGTTTCCTTCTTCCGCTGCTCCAGTTCCCTCCACTGAAGCACTACTTTGTCCAAGACATTGCTCCTTCCCACCGGGTAGTGCCCTAGGCTGGGGCTGGGTGCCAGTGTAGGCTACATGCTGCTGTCCCCTGGCCTGGGCTCAGTCCTTACCCACCCTGCTGCTCCTGCGAGCTCCTTTCCCCAGGATGTGTTCTATCGCAGGAATTGCCTCGGGTCCCCTTGTTAAGGGTAGCAGAGGGGCCCCCTGCGGTTCTCCAGCACAGACATGGCGAATCCCAGCCTAGACGCCCTATCCGCCAGGCTCCATTGGTCCCTAAGGTGGAAGGGTGTGTCTCTGGAGTCAGACTGCCCTGGTTTGGACCCACTTACCAGTCGCGGGCACTTTCAGCTCGCTACTTAGCCTCTTGCGCCTCCCCTTTCTCATGGGTGCAATGGGATGACATAACGATTCCTACGTCACAGAGTGGTGGTGGCAGCAGATGAGTTCATCTCTCAGTCACTGAAGCTAAGGCTAAGGCCCAAGTTCTCCATAAATCTAAGCACCACTACCTAGTACACACGGTCATTCACAGAGCGATGACAACTGTGCATGCCAAGCCCAGGGCTGGGTGCCTTTCCCCCTTCTCCAACGACCGTAGCAGGTAGGCAGCCCAGCGCCATTTCAGGGGTGACGTGCTGAGGTGCCGGCTGTGAGGGAGCGAGACTGGGGCCACCTCCACATCCATCTGACTGTGACGTCCGTGCTTGTGCCTCTCACGGCACAGAAAATTCAGTGTCTTCTTATGTGAGGTCCATCCCTCTCTCCTCAGTGCCTGTGTCGAGGAGGGTCCTTTGGTTTCCCCCGTAGATTATTCAGGCTGGAGATGGCAGTGGACAAACTGGCTCGGACATGCCGGGGACATGCCAGGAGGCTGTGGGAGGCAGGATGAGGGGCTCGGCCGAGGGGGAGAGATCTCCCCCGTGGTGCCTGCCAGCTATATGATGTACAATGCGAGCTCTTCTCCTTGTCTCCCCATGAAACCTTCAGTAAAATAGCTTGCTAACTATCACTCTTAGAATTGAATTGAGGGGGGTGGGGAAGTGGCTGTATTTGTTTTCCATGACTGCTATAACCACAAACTGGGCTTAAAACAACAGAGATTTATTTTCTCACTGTTCTGGGGGCTAGAAGTCTAAAAGCATCATCGTCGGGCTGGAATGAAGGTGTTGGCAGGTTTGCACTCCCTCCGGAAGCTGTCCGAGAGGCTGTTCCTTCTCTTCCAGCCTCGGGGGGCTGCTGGCTTTCCCTCCAGTCGTTCCTCCATGGGCACGTGGCATTCTCCCCTCTGTCTCAGATTTCCCCCTGCCCCCTCTTGTAAGAACCCTTGTGACTGCCTTATGGTCTACATGGGCAATCAGGATTATCCCTCCAGCTCCAGATCTTTAACTTAATCACACCTGTGAAGTCATTGCCATATAAGGTAACATTGACCAGCGCCAGGGATTAGGACCTGGTATCTTTAGAGCCATTGTTCAGCCTATTATAGGGAAGATATCCTGGGTCTGACCTCAAGACAGGCTTGAAACTGGAGGCCTGGCTGTCTGGACGAGGATCACACTCAGGTCACACAAAGGCCAGAGCAACGGCTACGACCTGGGTCTCTTGGTCCCAGAGCGCCACAACACCCCACTCCCACCCCTTGTTTTGCTGGATCCTCCATGGCAACAGTCCCTGAGTTGGGTCTGGGCTGGTTCACCTGGACACCTTCTGGAAGGTTTTCACTTCAAGGCCTATGCCCAGTTCAGGGCGTGAGAGCAGGAAAAAGGCCAGCACCAAAAGTTGACCTAGAGGCCTGGTGACAAAAAACCCACAGCCTGTCCCTTTCCAGCCCCCACTTCTGTCTCCCAGGCCCAGGCTCTTCTGGGAGTAAGGATGCTGTTACATCCAGATAAGACCCCTTTCATTTACTAGCCCTCACTAGAGTTGAAAAGCAGCCCTGGGAGCTGATGGAGCTGGTAATACATGGAGAAGAGTGAAGTATGGCGAAAGAGAGGGGTCGGGCTTCATGATGTTGTCTTGCAACAGCGCTTGCCAAAGTCAGATGACATCAGCTGTGTGACCTCGGCAACTTACTTTGAATCTCTGAGCCTCAGTTTACTCACCTGTAAAATGGGGAGAGCTGTGTCCAGCTGACTGACTCATAATGAAGATGAAATTAGAACAAAGATGAAATAGCATGTGTAAACACTTCACTCGGAGAAATAATGGCCACAAGGCTGTACTGCTGCTTCCTTGCTCTAGAAAGTCTCTGCTAGAGGAGAAGTTAGAAACTCAAGATTAAAGTTCCAGTGGGAACTGTAATCCTGGGCAGAGGCAGGGAAGGCCATTCTGGTTCAGAGTCAGGCCCTGTCTACCTGGATTTTGTGCTTTACCGTTTCCTTTCATTCCTCTTTTCCTTTCATTCCTCTCCATCAAGGAGCTGTCTGGCTGCCCCCGTGTGAGAGCAATATAATGGGGCCTCCTGGTGCTCCCACAATGACGTGCTCGGGACAGGGAAGCTCGTTCACTGCGGTGTGTGTTGTTCAGTGTGTCTCCTGCGGAATCGTATGTGGCAAAGACTGGAAACGAGAAAGCTGCCTTCCCCGTGGCGGCTTCTTATTATACGTAATGAGAAAGCGCTTCCCCTCCTCCTTCCCATCACGTGGGGGAGTCAACAGAAAGCAATAACAGCCATGAGGCTATTTATTTTTTGCCTACTAATAATTATAATAATCACTTGCATTTGGGGAGCCATCTGTGCCAGGCACCGTGCTAAGCACGTCACTGCATGCATTGTCACAAGCAATCTTTCCAAAGGGCTTCTGAAACAGGAGTTACTATACTACAGAGGAGGAAACTGATGCACAGAGAGGTTGAATTTGAATCTCATGTTAGTCTAACACCAGAATCCGAGAGCTTAGCTATTTAATTGAACTTTTTGATTAATTATTTTCTGTGCAATTTCACAGATTTTTGATGACACATAAAAGTTTTCAAAATACTAATAGTTTGCTCGTTCATTTAAGTGAAATTGTGACAAATGGGAAAATGCAAGAAAGAAAAATAAAAGGAAGCTGGGCATAAAGTTAGAATGGGAAATGCATGAGCTCTTGCTGGAATGGCTCCTAATTTGGCTATAAGCTTCCTAGCAGCCCTTTCAAAGAATAAAACAAGATCTGTTAGGCAAATCTCTACAGCAGTTGTTCTCAATATGTGGTCCCCAGATCGGCAGCATCAGCATCACCTGGGAACTTGTTAGATTCTTATTCCCCACCCCAGAATCTGGGGGTGAGGCAGAGGCATCTGTGTTTTAGCAAGCCCTCTAAGTGATGGTGATGTTTGCTCAAGTGTGACAATCACTTGTCTTAGAATAAAAACATACCAGTTCCTAACATTAACAACTCAGATATGTCTGCATGATGCAGCAAGCTATTATTTTGACCAAATCCCTATTGTAAACACCACCATGAATTTCAAAGGCCTTTTTCTTAAGTTTCCCCTTGGCACAGAACCATGAAATCTTGTCAAGGCACAGTTTAATCAGTTCCAGAGGGATCAAGCAGCGTGGTCCAGGCACATGGCCTGGCTTCATGCTCATATGCAGCTCTGAGTAATAAGAAGCCTGGAAAACATCCTAGCACAGCTGTTAGGAGCCAGGCTGGCCTGGATCTGAATCCTGACTGTGCCTTTCATTAACTGAGTAACCTTGGCCAATTCCCTTAATTCCCTCTCTCTGCATCAGTTTCTTCGTGCGTAAGATGAAAATAACTATTCTACCTATTCCACAGAATTCCAAATTCAATGGGCTAATGGATGGTGTGCTTGGTATGGTGCTTAGTATGCTAGTGAGTCCCTAATAAATGGCCCTATGATTGTGAACAGGCAGCACATTTCCTATAGCTAGTCCTCCGAGCCACCAGCCTGTGTCTACATCTCCTGCCACCATGTGTCCTGGAGGATTATTCTAGAGACGAACATTCCAAATTTACTGAGTACCTAATATGTGCAGGGTGCTTTCACATATGATGCATCATTTCTCTTTCCACCGCTCTGCACTGCAGCTGTTGTTACCCATTTTCTGCATCCGGAAACTGAGGTCCCCCCAAAATAAACTGACTTTTCTAAAGTCATACAAGTAATAAGTGCCAGGGCTAGGATTTGCTTTCAAGTCTTCTGGCTTGTCAACGGGACTCAAATTCATCAAGCATTTCTTGAGGACCTTTGAGATGCTTTCTCAGATTGCAATTCCAGCTTCCTTTGATTCTGGGAGACATGGTTCTCAGCCCCATCTGAGCAGGGAGGGAGTAGGGGTATCAGTTTTTAGAATTTAGAGCAGGATGGGGCCTTAGAATTTATCCGGTTCAAGCCTCTGGTCTATGGCTGTGGAAGTCCAGAGTACGAGAGGGGCGTGGCTTACTCCGGACCCATAGGAGACTCGGCAGAGCCAATACCGCAGCCCTTCGGGGATCGTGATTCACACTTGGCGCTCATTTCTCTGCCCTGTGCCCACAACATCTTTGAAAGGTGAGGCTAAACCGAGGGAAAGTACTATACTACAGAGTACAGCAAGCGTCCACGGGAGTAGGGCAGAGAATTCAGGGCCAATTGCTCAGAGCAGAAAAAGGTCAGAAGATATGGAATCATCCACATAGCACTTGCAGGAGGGTGTCACATAAACACATGCAGGGTCAAGACACACAGGCATCCGTCTTTCCAGCCTTCCTTCCCTCCTGGTGTCCGTGGCCAAGGCTGCCTGCTGGGAACTTGGCATCCCCATTTCTCAAGCCCACTCCAGCCTCTCCCCCTCGCAGTGTAACCCCTTCCGACCTAACCATTTTCTAAGGAAAGAGCAGCAACTTGGCATCAGACCTGGGTTCCCAGTCATTATATCGGTCAAAGCAAGTCACATGGCCAAGCCCAAAGCTGGTGGGGCTGGGCAGGGCAGGGAGGGAGTGAAGAAATGCAACCGAATGACACAATCTATCGCACCTACCTTGCAGGGCTGTTGGAAAGGAGGATTTGTTCATTCATTCAGTTATTAATAATATGTGTTTATTGAGCACTTGCCAGACACAGCCCTAGCTGCTGAATGTGCAGCAGTGAACAAAGACAAAAATCGCATGCAGTTCACCTTCTGGTGAATAAACCCCTGATTAATCCACAAACATTTACTGGGTGCCTACCCTGTGCTGGGTTTGCACAGGTGCTGCAGATAAAGACATCTACAGTAGATCTCTGCCCTCAGCAAGCTCATGGCCTGTAGGGGAAACAGACAGGCACCCGATTGCAACCTGGATAGAGCTAGAGGCAAAAAGCGTGCGCAAGGCCCCAGAAAACATCTCACGCCGAGTGTGCCCCACTCTAGACCACTCTCCCCTCCCACTGTTTCCAAGTTGCCTTCTGGAGGCCACACGCTTTGGTCTCAAGGGCCAGCCAGCTGTGCAGATTGCCTGGCAAGCTCTCAGCAGGCCCTGCTGGGCACAGCACAGAGAAATTAAGAGCAATCAGCGTAACTAAGCCAGCACAAGTAAGAAGCACTTGCTCTCCCGGCAGCTCTCTTTCTGAGACTAATGGGGGTGACTGGCGAGGAGGATCCAGATCCCAGGGCTGAATCACAGTCCCGGGAACCTCAGCAACAGCGTGGGTGAGCCAGTCCTCTGCCTGCAGGCTGCCACGGATGCGCAGCTTCCCAGGGTGAGCTGCAGGTCAGGGAGCCCACTGTGCCCCCAGAGCTTGCTCCCATTTTTCTGAGACTGAGAGATGGAGCAAATTGGTTTAATGGAGTGGAGGCCCGTTGTCATGGTGGCAGGAGGAGAACAGACGGATCACCCTGCCCCAGCCTAACAACGTTAGGTTTGGCTTTTAGCGAATGTGGCCATTTGTAATCCAGGGAACTCAATTTGACCCATGCTGTATCTTCTTTCAGATATGGCTGTGTGTCCACCCTGCCCCGGAGTTGGGCAGGTTGGAAACCTGGGGCAGACCCTCCCCGACCCAAGGCCCAATCAATCTATAGGTCCCACCCGGTTCCCCCTCTGGGAGGTCTCTCCTCTCTCTCCCTGGATTGCTGCAACAGCCTCCTCAAGCCTCCTCTGCCCCACGGGCTGAGTCCTGGTCCCATCCACCCTTCACATGGCAAGGAGGTTTTTCTAGAACTCACAGTTGATCACACCTCTCCCCTGCTGAAGTCCTCCCCCAGAGCTGCACTGGTCTCCCACATTGCAGTGACTGATCCCTTTGTCCCCAGTGCCTTCCACTCTGTCTCCACCTGGCAAATGCCTGCTTTTCCCTAAAAATTGGGCTTAAATCTCCCTTCTGGGTGAGGCTTCTGTCTCTCACTTCGTCCCACCTCCACCAATTTAGCGTCCATCACTACCACCCCCGTATGTGTCCATCTCCCCACCGAGACTGTGAAGGTGAAGCCTAGTTCGTCTGTTTTTGCAGCCATTCCAGGGGCATAGTAAGACAGCTAATAATCAGGCAAAACATTCATTGAGCACTTACTTTATGTCAAGTGTGATTTGAGGACTAACCTGCACTAATTCGGTTAATTTCTCAACACTCTATTGAATAGGTACTATTAATATTATTGCCCCCATGTGAAAGATTAGGCAACTGAGGCATAAAAAAACTAAGTAACATACCCAAAGTTACACAGCTAATAAGTGAGAGAGCCATGATTTGAACTCAGAGAAGGTGGGAGAGAGAGAAGTGGGTGGAGAGACAGGAAACGGATAAAGAGAAGGGAAGAAAGAGACAGAGAAGAAGGAGCCGGAGATGCACCTTTGTTATTTTAAATCATTCAGATTTGAGGATTGTTTGTTACTGCAGCAGATCCTAACCCATACTTCCTGACAAAATGAATAACAACATTTGTAAAGTAATGTGCAAAGACACATTAGAAGAAGGTCCTATTAGACAAGGAAGGATGAAGAGTTTCTATAAAAAGGAGATCATGGCATGGACATGGCTATTGTACCAGGTCAGTCCTTAGCTGGGGCCGCTTGGTTTCTGTGTGACTGGCTCTTTGTGGCCCAGGAGACGGAACAAGCATGAATGCACCAACAGCTTCCAGCCTAAGTTCAACGAGAGATCGCCCCAGCCCTAGTGCCCACCAGAGAGGTGATGAAGTGAAATACCCAATTCTCAAATAACCATCGAGTCCCTGGAAGCAGAATGGCTAAGGATGTGTCCTCAGGGGAGGCATGGCTCTCCTGGCTATGTCATAAAGCAGACGGGGGCAGCTGAGGAGGACTGTCTGTCCTGGGACTTTCCCTCCTCCTCTTCCCAAACATTGCCACAGCCAAGAGGAAAGCCTGAGTCCCTGTAGATGGGGCCGTAGGTGGGATTCCATGATACCAACCAAGTCAGCCCATTTGGCCGGCAGCAAAGCTGTCTGGAGCTTCAGTGACCTCCTCACTATGGGCTACAATTCATGCAGTTTCTATCGGCCAGACAGCCCAGAGCGCACTTCCATTCCAGTGGTGCCCGGGCACCATCTTCCCAGTGCCGGCTACAACAGAGTTCAACCTTGTTTTCTTTATTGCCTTGTGGGACATATCTTTTTCCTCATCATCTTCCCCATGAAATTTTAATACCAGAAATATATTCAATATCTGTTTGTGTACTTTATGAATATCTGTGCTTTAAACATAAGAAGAGTGAGGTTTTTTCTCACACATACAATCCCACAAGAATGAATTTTCAACCCCAGTGGGAATGCTACTGTCCACATTGAGAACACATTTGTGTGTTTCTGATAACCAGTTTCTGCGGTGAGCCCCACCCAATTTTATGGGAGAAAAGCAACTCATTAGGAGACAAATTCTTTTCTCCTTGTGACGCCTCTTCCAGGAAGCCTCCCAGTCATGTGCGGCCAGAATCGAGCTTCCTAGCATTGCTGCGTGTGCCATATCCCTGCACATCTGCATCCTCGCCTTTATACATTTGGTTCCCCCACAGTTTACAAGCTCCCTGCGGCCGAGCCTGTGTCTCTGTTGTTTATACTCCCTCTCAGAGCCTGGTGCATAGTGGGAACTTCACCGATGGTAAAAACAACACGGAACATGAACGCCACTTTGCCCCAGCCTGGGCACGCAGCTGTGGTGACTCACCCTTCCTGGCACAGCACAGCCAGGCACCATGAGCTCCAAGAGCGCCAAGCAATTTCATTAAGGCAGTGGCCTCGTAACCGAAGCACATGAACACCAGCTGACAAGCCTGTAGTAAGATTTTAATGGCCCCAGTTCAATTCTCAATAAATTACTTAAGTTTCTGCAATCACGGAGCTGGCGTTTTCATTAATACTCCTGATTAATTGTCTGTCCTAGAAAAAAAGCCACTGCTGTCATGATCGCAGTCTTGCTAGTTCCTTGAAGGGAGAATCCCAGCAGCCTGGGGTTTTCCACTGGGTTAAAGTTGGGAGAGTCCCCTGAAACTTACCACCTTCCGCTTGCTGTGGACACAGAAGAGCACAGGCTCTGAGCTGAGCCGCTGTCCTTGAATGCAGACCTCACTACTCACACGCTGGGACCTGGAGCCACTTAAACCACCTCAGTTACTTGAGCTGTAACGTGGGTATACTTATCATAAGGTTGTGAGGGTTAATTGAATTGGTATAAGTAAAGTCCTTAGCACAGCACAGGCACATAGTAGGTGCTCAATAAATAGTAGCTGTTATTGCATATGTTGTTTTATCATTTTTTCCTCCAGAAGCTGCATCAGCCTTGGAAGACGCAAGGCTAAGGTGTTTGAGAACAAGCCTACTTTAATAGGGATGCCAGCCTTTAAAGAAATACAATGTCTACATAACAGGGCTTTATTAAGTGTGGAGTAGTGGAAATCTGCAAATTGGGATTCACATTATGGCTGATGATGGAACCCTAAACAAGTCACTGACTTCTCTGCATCTCCCCCAAAATTAAGGCTAATAGTTTTGACTTTATAGGATAGTTTTGAGAATTTGATAAGAGGATCATAACTGCACTTGGGACTCATAACTGTCTTTGTCATTTATTCAATCAACAATGTCTTCTGAGCACCTACTATGGGCCAGGCACTGAGCTGGGCATTGAGATTCAGCAGGGAGCAAAGTGAAGGACCTGTATTCATGGAGCTTTATACTACCATAGTGAAGAAGGACAGTGACCAAGCCAGCAGATAGAACAGCAGTGAGGACAGAGGCCTTCGGGCTAGAGCGTGCTTTTCCACTATCAACATTTTTTGTTTGTTTTTCGGTAATTTTAAATTTTGAAATAATTCTTTGCCCAAAGTCAGGATGGGAGGAAGACCTTGCAGGGGCTGAGTAAGGATGGGGGAGTCACTATGTCCACGTCCGTGCGCTGGCCAGGAAAGCCCACGCTCCCTCCGCTCCAAGCTTCCCTCAGTGTGAATGAGGCGGGTTCCGTGCTCCCCTCTTCAGCGCCCTCCTCCGTAGACACCCAGTCTGCATTCATCACTTTCCGCGTGAGCATGCTCCCCCAGGGCCACACTGCACCTTCATCCAGTTTCTTAAACCAGTGTGTTCTCTTGCCTCTGGGCCTTTGCCCGGGCTGTCCCCTCTGACCAGAATGCACCCCCGTCCCCCTTCCTTCACTCGGCTAACTCCTGCTTACCTCTGCTGGCACTGCTTGCGTGAAATGTCCTCTGGAGTCCAGCCTTCCCAGATGTTCCTGGGTGCGGCCAGGCTCCCCTTGCCCTGCCTCTACCCTTTGGTTGTCCCCATCCGTCACCCTAATGATCACGCTGAGCCATAACTGTGGTTTCTCGTCTGCCACCCCCACTAAAAGCACACTCTTGCTGGGCAGGATCCCTGTCTTACCTGTCTTGGCATCCTTGGGGCCCAGGATCTGGTAACTAGCGAGTGTGCAATAAATATTTGCCCTAAGCTGGAAATTAAGGATATCAAGATAGGAACACAGGGCCCCTGCCCTGAAGACCCCAAGTCTGGAGGGGAAGGAACGATGACATTGCAGGATAATGTGCCTTTGCTGCCAACATTCAGACTGGGGCACTGTGGACAAGGTCGGTGCAGGGGAGAGAAGGCGTGAAGGCATCCTGGGCAGTGGACAGCAAGGCCAGGAGGTCACAGAGCAAGTCCTTTCCGAGGCCAGCAGGTCAAGATGGACAGTAGAAAGCTGGACCACGGTCGGGCTTTGACCTCTCCAGGCCGGCAACCCAGGAGCCGCTGGCTTCCACCTGTTTCTGTCCCGCTGCCTGCTGCCCACTCAGGGACCTCACGTGCCAGGATTGGAGTGATTATGGGGCATCGGCCTTACAAACTGTAATAGGCAGAGGGGACCCAGGCCCTCTGCAGACAGTGCTCACAGGACGTTTCCAGGGCTGGGTCTGCTCACAACCAATTCCATAAAAGGACTCCTATGGAGGGGGCTCTAGGATCCTATAAGCCACACCTGCTCTTAAAGAGTCTCATTGCTTATTAGCATATCTAAGTCTCTGAAATGTCCTGCAGGAAAGACTCTGCCTTAACTTTTGTAGCCCTGTTCCCTAAACTTAATTGAACAAGAAATTTTTTTCTTATGACCCACCTAATGTTCTTGCAGACACACTCCAGGAAATGCAGATCTACCTGCTCTGTGCAGGGAATGGCAGAGAAAGTTAAGGTGATTGCATGTATTACACAGTTACTCTTCCTTCCAGGTGGGTGAGAGAGTAAATAACATGAAGGAGAGAATTACAATGGAGTTGTGAAACGGTTGTCTTACAGGGAATATTGTTTGCCCAGGGAGAAGGTTTTTGGAATATGAAGTACTATTCCTTCTCTCCAACACCCCCAGGGGAGAAAGCGAAAGAGGCCCTCCAGCCGACCACTAAAGATGGGAGCATTTCTGCTGGTTTCATTTACATAAGTGTCCTTGGCAATTTGTCCCAATTTGTCTCATTACAAATGATATAAACATCCGGCATAATCACAGACAAAATGGGATGGTTTAAATGCTGCCTGATTAAAAACCCTGGGCTGGCTGCAGTGACTTACATGCATGCTAACAGCTTCCCCACAAGGACCTCGGTTCTGAAGTTCTGGGAGCTCAGGAGGGCCCCCAGGTCTAGAGTGTCCCGATGACTCTGCAGCTCTTCACATAGAGCCTAGTGAGAAGGCACTGGCTTCTCTAAATGGAAGGAAGGGAGGGAGGGAGGGAGGGAAGGAGACATTTTCTTCTTTGTCATCCCGGTGGTGGGCAGGGCAATGTAACTTAAGAGGTTGGGGAATAAAGTTTTGAATCCTAGTAATGTCACTCACTTAATTTGTGAAATCTTAGACCAGTCACGTCATTTGGCTAAGCCTCAGTTTCCTAGTCTGTCAAATGGGGATGATGATTTAACAACTGGTTTGCTTTGTACTGTCGTTGAGACATCGTGTAACCAGAGCTTCATAAGGACAGAGAACCTTTATTCCTCCCTCCCTTCCTTCCTCCCTTCCTCCCTTCCTCCCTTTCTCCCTTTCTTTCTCTCTTTCTCTTTCTTTCTTTCTTTCTTCCTTTCTTCTTTCTTTCTTTCATTCTTTCTTTCTTATAAAAGGTATAGAGAAGATGGCACGTGCTTACTAGGCTCTGTGCGGTGATTGCAGAGCCACAGGGCACACTATCTAGACCTGGGAGCCCTCCTGAGCTCCTAGAACTTCAGAACCAAGGTCCCTTCAGGGAGATTGCAGGAATTTGTCCCTCAGTGTATCCTCAGTGCGTGTAGTGATTGCTCAATAAATAGTTGTTGAACAGATGGATGAATAATCACATGAATGAATAAGCGAATGTGTCTATGAGCGATAACACACTCATCTGCAAAGCACCAATGAGAGGATTATATAGTAGCTTAACTTTTCCAGAAACCCTTTGGGGGATGGCGAACAAGGGCAAAGCCCACCTCTTACTAACATCAACAGCGTTACAAACTACAAATTTCTGAGAGTCTGCTGACTTATCTGGAAAATGGAAATCAGAACACCTACCACGCAATGTGTTGTCAAAACTAGCCGAGGATCTGGTTCCGAGCAAGTGCTCAAAGAGTATCGCTTCCATTTTCCTTCCTCTGGAGGACTCTGGAGTGGATGTTGGGGTGTCTTCCAACATGTAGACCATCCTTTTCCTGTCCTACAGCAGTTGAGATGGAATCATCCCACCCCCAGCTCCAGGATTAGGCTCTGATGGACTTAAAGTCCAGCAGTTCAATTCTACTGGTTCCCTAAGCTTTAATCACTAGTGCAGGGAAGGCATATGACCTCAGTTGGTTCAATAAGATTTAAGCTCAGAAATCTGGTTTATTGGTTGTAGAAAAGAGAGGCTTTCTCTCCCTCTGGAATGAGTTTGTTGCAAGAGTGAGGGCTGAGGCTACTGCAGCCCTTTTGCCACCATGAAGGAACCAGCCATAAGAACAGAACTAACTTGGGGGAGGGCCCAGGCATCACAGAATATAATGCCAAATTCCTGATCAAACTGTGCCTGATGCCTGCATAATCTATGTCTGGACTTCTTAGTTTCATGAGCTAATAAATTCTCTCTATTTTTAAAGCCAGATCAAGTTAAATTTTTGGAGAAATAAAACAAAAAGGATTTGACTAGTACAAAAATCTTCTTCGGGTATTCAGCCCTCCTGAACTCACGCCCAAATCCACTGGGAGCTTGTCACAATTTTCATGAACTAATTTAGGATATGCAAATTCAATTGCATTAATTGGCTCTCCAGGGAATGGCTTCTGTCCTCTCTTAAGTCATTTAAAACACAGAGAGACATAAGGGTCCTCCTCATGGATGCAGGTGTCCTCTTGACTGACAGTAGGTACACTCTGCTTACAGCACCCCTCCACTTCCTTCCTTTACCTAGGGAATCTGCTATAGGACACAGGTGTCTATCCCTGGTCACACTGGGAGGCAGTGGCAGGGAAACTGGAAAGAAGCAGACAGGGCCCAGAAAGGGCACCAACGCCAGAGTCACAGAGACCCAGGCCAGAATCTTGGCTCTGTTTCTTCCAAGCTTCTAAAGTCACATCACCTCAATTTTCCCAATCTGCAAAGTGGGAATAAGTAATACTCACCTAGCTCACCTAGCTGGGCTGCTGTGAAGATTCCAAGACATCAGGGGCATAAAGTTCCTGGCCAAGGACCTGCAGGGTAGTAGGCTCTTCATCAGTGATAGCTGTTGTTGGATTTTCATCATTGCTGTGGCTGCCCTTCCTATTTTCCAGGGCTACTGTGGATCTAAGATTACAGGGGCTGCAAGATTTTTTGGTGGAACAGGTGCAGGTCCTCAGTTTCCTTGCCTGGAAAAAAAAACCCTGGAAATAATGAAGCTTTCCTCCTAGTTTGTTGCGATGTAATGGAAAGTAGAGGATGTAGGTGCTTTGCATCATCTCTGTGCAAAGAATGTTCCAGTTAAGACTCCTTCTGTAGTGGGTGGAGTATGACCTTTCAAAATCTGTGCCCACACAGAACCTCAAACTGTGACTTTGTTTGGAAATAGGGTCTTTGCAAGTATAATTCAGTTAAGGATCTTGAGATGAAATCATCCAAGATTTAGGGTCCACCCTAAGTCAGTGACTGATGTCGTTATAAGAAGAGTGGAAACAGAGACACAGAGAAAAAAGCCATGTGCAGGTGGAGACAGATTAGCCCCAGGGGTGCTGGGGCTGCCAGAAGCTAGAAGAAGCAAAGAAGCTTCTTCTCTAGATTCTCCAGAGGGAGCATGGCCTTGGTTTCAGACGCTTGGCTTCCTGAGCTGGGAGGGCATAAATGTTGCTCTACACCATCCCAGTTACAGCAGCCCTAGGAAACTAATACCCCCTCCTGCCCCAGCCTCTTCCCTTACACAAAACAGATGTGTAAACTGCTTCATAAAGTTCCAGGTAAAGAAGTTAGGGGATGCTAAGGGGCTGTGAAAACAGCAGGAGGGGCTGAACTCAAAATTGGGATTTCGCCGAGCAAGACTGCAAACTAGCAGCTACAGTGCCGCTCCCTGATGGTGGCTGGCACAACAGCAGTGTGCCAAGTGCTCAGGAAAAGGGTCTCATTCTGGCATTAGGAGGGTTCACACTCGTGGCTCTGAGGCCCCAGGCCCCCAGCACCATTCTCAGCAGGAGCTTGGCCACAGCCCTGTTCTAAAGCTGGGGCCAGGCCCAGCCTTCCCTCCACACCCAGCCCCAACGGGCCAACTCCCACAGCTCTATGCCTCCTGCCTCCAGTGGCCCTGTCCCTGGGAAATAGGGGCCCTGGCCTAATGCAACTTCCTGGGCAATCTGTCCCTTGGTCCCCCTCTCAGCCCCGGGTCCCCAGCTTTCTGGGCAGCTTTAACCAGGGCAAACTTAGCTCTCAAATATCAAATAATAGATTCAAACAACTTAATAAAATAAGTTATATCAATATTGGCCAACATATTTGAGCACCTACTTGGTTGTTCTTCCACACATTCAAAACCTATTTCTTGAGCATCTACTATGTGCCAGCCTCTAGTAGCCATTCTAGGTGCAGGGGATGCAGCAGTGACCTTGCCAGAGAAGATCCCTGATCTTTCAGAGCTTAGAGTCAAGTGGTCGTGGGGAGGCAGGAAATAAATTAACAAATATGGGAACCAGAAGGTAACCAATGCACGGATTGACAGGGGGTACAAACAACAAACAGCTTTGTCTTCAACTCTCTGTTCTCTCCTATTCCTCCCTCTCCATTTTACGACTGTTTTACAACATCCTGGCTCTTCTCCTAGCTCTCCAATCACTTCAGCTCTCATCACAGGAATAATTTCAGTTTTCAAGTGTTAGAAAGTCCTGTGCAATTAAAATGGCACCCTCACAGCAGTTTAAACCTTCTCACCTGCCCTGAGCTGAGCTGTCTTCCCGCAGGGAGGGCAGGAGAGGGAGGTGCAGCCTGCTTCCTCACCTCCCTGCTCACCCGGCCCAGGGCAGGAGACTGGCAGAGTAGGGACCAGGAGGGTCTTTTGACTAGGCTGATGCTGTTGGCGACCGTCTCTTGGCCGACACGAGCTGACTGTGATGTCGCCCAGCAGGGCACATGGCTGTCACATGCCGGCTTCTTCCCAGCCCACTGCAGATGGATGCCCTCATCTGCTGAGCTTTGGTAAACGTCCCCATGTCCCCGGCCCCCCAACATTCAGCCTCTCTCTGCTCGGGTCCTCTGTCCCAGCAGCAGCCCTCTGGGCATGGAGGGAACGGTGTCTCGGCCAAGTCCCTCAAGCCCACTTGCCTTCTTCAGAGCCCACCTGGCCTCAGGAAACTCGCAAACCCTCCGGCTACTGGCACAGCCCTCTCTATCTGGTCCCCTGAGGCTGCTTCGGCACATTCCCAGCCTCCTGGATTCTCCAGTCCCTATGTTCATATACACCCCCAAGTGCCAGGGACATGAGAGCTCTGTCACCGAGCTTCAGGCCTGGGGCTGCACTACGTGTCTGCCACTCAGGACCCCGGGCTGTGGCATGAGCTGCCAGCCTCCCCTTCACCCTCATCTCTGGCTCCCCATCACGGGGCCGTGACCCGGGGAGCACCGCTCCAAGGAAGGGAAGGAGAACAAAGTGCTCAGTACTCCTGCGAATCCACCTCCACCATCTCTTTTGGAATTTCTAGCCTTCTCTTGTCCACCTGGGATGGCGTGGGCAGTGGTCACAAAATCGCTCACTTTCCCTCAGCAAGTCTCACGTGCATCCGACAGCTATATTTGGAACACAGCGCTGCTGCCTGGCCCCAGACTGCACACTTCAGCCCAGGTCCCGAGGCGGGGGCAACCTCACGAGGCTTAGCAAAACGAAAGAGGCCCGAAGCTTAGCGAGCAATTGGGGGAGTGGCAGGGGTTGAGTGGAGAGGAGGCTGAAGCCAGAGCCTGCAGGGCCTTGCAAGGAGTTTGGAAGGCACTGGAGGGTTTGCAGCAGAGGAGGGACATGACCACTCCTGTAGCTGTCGAGGAGAACAGACTGCATGCGTGCCAGGCACCATGCTAAACATGTTCTAGCCGTTACCCTTTCCCCCTTGCAATAATTCTGTCATCCGGGTGTGAGCATATGCATTTAGCAAACAGGGAAACTGAGACTCAGGGACTTTCAGTCACTTGTCCAAGCTTCCCCAGCTGCCAGGTGCTGAGGCTGGATCCAATCCCAGGACTTTTAGGCTCCCAGAGCTTGGCTTTTGCAATGAGAGCGTGGTGGCTCTCTAATGTGGGTGCGGAGCGCATTCTGCCCCCATCCCATGTTACCCTGAGCAGACTTCACTGTTCTAGCCAGTAAGCCTGGAAGCTGCCTTGGAAGGAGCAGGTGTGGCTGGGAGGCATGGTCTGGGTGGGCACCGCAGTGAGGTTGCCACATAAGTTGCATGTAGTGACACTTATCTTTCAGAGGGGATTGGGGCGGGTACTTCAGCATTTAAAAACTCCTCCTAGGTTTGAGAAACTCTCTGCCTTATGATTTGGGGTGAGAGGCTGGGTCCGCTTCCCTGTGGAGAAGCCCAGAAGCAGGCAGGGGCAGGGGCGTGGCGGGAAGGTGCCTGGTGGCTGCAGCAATACCAATAGCAGTAGCCAGCAGTGGGTGGGGCCAGCAGCTGTGTCCTCCCTGGGGCTGAGACGGGCTGTGACTCTGATTATGTGCCGTCCCCACTTTGTTTCTGTTTTTGTCCTGGACTCGCAGAGGGCACTGTCAGGAACAGGAGCTGGGCCTCTGGCATTTCCCCACTCACCCACCGCTGGCTCAGTGGCTCTCAAAGAACAGTACTAGCAACAAGGCTATTATTGGCCTGAACAGAACGAGGGAAACAGTAACCATTCATTTTATAACTGAGAGAGCCCCCTCCGCTTCCTGAGCTCCTTCAGTCAGGTTCCCTCACCCAGCAGGAGTCCCCAGGCTTCCGCTACCAGACCCAGCATGCGGGTTTGCCTGACCCCACACCACCCAAGAGCCCAACTGACCCCACGGATCTGGGCGCCCCAAGTCCTAGGTGGTGACTCATGGTGACCCTGAGGCATCCAGCAAAGCCCACGACAGCTTTGACTCAGAAGACAACACTTGCAGGCCTGTTTTGAACCACCCTGTGACATTTAGCCCTCTCTGGGTGACAGACGAAAGACTGAAGCTTGTAGGAGCTGACATGGAAGCCCCCATCTGGCCCCTGCCCTCTCGGCCCCACCAAGTCCCGGTCTGAAGAACCGATCCACTGGGAGGGGTGGGGCTGCACAGGGGAGGTGCCTGGGGCTCTACCTGCTCCAGAGCTCCAGGCCCCCAAGAATCCTATCAGCAGTGTAGGGACGTGGGGTGGCCTGCCACTCTAGTCAATGTCAAAGCTTTTAATTAAAAGCCCTCCTGCCCCAGCGCCACGCCGGAGCCAATCTCACAGATAACGGGACTGCGGGCCTGGACCAGCACACTTCCTCTCGCTCCCCTTTTGCAGAGAAGCACCTGGGAACTTCTAGCCTCTGGGAACTTTCTGCAGCACCCCCCAAGACAGAGATGGCATTCGAGGATGAGAATGCAGCCAAGAAGGGTCTCTCTCCATGGGCATTTGGCCTAGATGGGGAGCACCTGGCCCAGAGAAGGCCCAGGCGTCCTATCAGTCCCACCCCACGGCCATCCTCCTGCCCACCACCTTCCCAAGCGTACACAGCCCCTTCTTCACCCAAATGCCAGACAGCCACCCCAGGGCGATTCCGAGTACCACTCACTTCATAGAAATCACGGCCTGTCATCCACACAACAGCGTATACATGCAGACGTGTCTTCCCTTCTATGACAAGAGGGGGCACTGAAGCTCAGAGAGGTGGAGAGTCTCAGAATCGCAGACCAGTGGGTGTCAAAGCTGGAATTTCAGCTTCAGTCTCTCTGGCTTTAAAGGTGGTTTTGGGTTTTTGGGTTTTTACTGGCCAGATTATGGTAATGCCCCCAAGAAGACCCAGTGAGAAATCTGCTAGGGACACCAGTTTTGAAGGGAAAAGTTCAATGAAATATGTGATAAAGAAGGTGGCACTTATTTATCCGTACGTGTCATAAAAAGCAGCAGGGGGCACTTTCCATGCCCAGCATCTGGACCTTAAAGCCGTGATTTAGTGGTCCCACCGCAGGCCTGGCTGTCCCGCTAGCACGCCCATCAGCACGTGAACGAGCACGCACAGACACGCATCACCGGGCTGCCCGCGTTTCTGGCAGTGGAACTCCTCCTGCAAGGGAGCTCAAGGTTAATTTGCAGGATTCATGTTTGGAGTTTCCAAGCGAGTGTCGCAGGTTTGGCCCCCAGCCCCCCGAGGGGAGCTGCGGCTAAGCAGAGGGCCCGACAGAAAATCTGTGCGCGGCCTCCTTCCTTGCTTCCAGGCCCGCGGTCTGTGGCACCGAGGTCGGCGCTGGACTCGAGCCCACCCTATGCCTCCCCAGCCCCTGCCGCCCTCCATCTATCATGCCGCGGGCTGGCTCTGGAATGCAAAATCACTCTGTCCCTCCTTCACCTCCGCGCCCTTCCCGAGCTCTATGGATTTGCTGTTTAGAAAACATCTGTTCCCTCCTTCGCCCCTGTCACAGACATTGATCTCACTCTGGCCTGGCTGCCTACACTCGCTGCCTGGGAAGCAGACACACGGTCCTGACCAGGCACAGGCCTAGGGGCTCTGAGGGATGGGGTACAGGCAGGGCCCCGGGAATCTGGGAAGGGGAGCCACAGGCAGGGCAGCCGTCCATGTAGGGACTTCATGGCTGAGGTCCCAGGTCAGGGTCAGAAAGAAAGAATAAATGATCATATGGGCTGAGGCAGCACTCAGAGGGCCAAGGGACAGCTCACTCCCCCAGGGCCTGCTCCACCTAGAGGGTCTCAGACAGCCAAGCCCCCACAGAGTTGAGCCAAGGCCTACAGGGGTGTGGCAAGGGGTCTTGGGCAGCCACAGGTGCCAGCTGGGAGGCCCTGGTGCCCCACCCTCTCCCCCGCCCCACTCCAGCTCAGTTGTGTTGGGCTGGATCCCACCTTGGCCTTGCTGGTCCCTCCCCTGGGACGCTGCCCTCTTCCCCTGCAGGATGGCACCACGTTCGGGCCTGGCCCCAGTGCCCTCCCCGCGGGGCCACCTCCTCCCTCCAAGCCCCCAGCCCTGGCACACGTCCCCCCACATCCCAGCACAGAGCACCAAGGAAGGGCACCAAATCCATCCAGACACGTGTGAAATGACTGAGACCTGAACCTGAAAGGGCAGCCAGCCCCGCCAGACCCCACAGAAACAACAGTCGACTTCGTGGGAGGAAATGAACCCCACCTGCCCAGCCCCTCCCCAAGATGCAGCCTCGGATCTGTTCCTCTTGAGGGGCTGGTACAGGGCACCGGGCAGCAGGCCAGGGCCACGCAGTTGCCCTCACCCCGACTCTCCCCGAGATCAGCCTGGGACTGGGGAGGGTGGGCAGGCTGCAGGGCCAGCGCTCGCCGGGCTCCTCTGGCGAACAGCAGCACTTAGTGTCGGGTAATTACCCGGTGAACGACCTCTAGCGATTCCTGGGGGCAGATGCCGACTCTGGGGATACAGAGGTGATCTAGGCACAGTTCCTCGCCACTAGGAAGCTCACAGCCATGTCAGAAAAACAGGCTGCAGATAGGACCTGGCATGTTATCCGGCTCAATAAATGTTTACTTAATGAATAGACGGATGAGACGGCCACGTGAGCAGACACGGGTAATTCAAGGTGCCGAGAGCTGTGACTCCATCAACACGCAGCTATCGCTCCTACTCTATGCCAACGGACCAGGGTCATGAACCAGGCGTTACAGCCCCAGTTACCTCCGCCAAGGGTGGGCCAAGGGACTGGAGAAGACTCCCCAAAGAGGGAACATTTGAGCTGGGCCTTACGGGTGAATAGGAGTTCCCCTGGTCCACACAGGCAATGAGCATCCCAGCAGAGAGGCAAGAAAGAGCTTGGCCCGCTGCGGGGTCGGGGAAGGGGGTGGGTCTAAAGTACAGTTATGTGATTGGCACTGAGAGTGGCCCACTGGGACTGGGGGAGGGCAGGTGAAAACTAATTTGGAGCCACTGCCAGTTTTGAAACAAGGGAGAGGCATGACCCAAGACGAGAGAAAGGGTGCTCTGGGCAGAGGGATGAGCCCGGCCCCAGCAGGGGACTGTGAGTGGGCACAGGGCGTGTGAGGGATGGCAAGAGCAGTGGTCAGGGAACCTCCCAGGAAACAGTTGTACCCCACGGGAGCAAGTATGGCCTCTTGATCCAGAGGGAAATGCCTGGTGAGGCGCAATGGGAGAAAAGAAACAGATTGCAACACTATGTCTTGAAGACACAATTTCAGAATGCACCATCACCCCCATTTTACAGGTCCAGAAACTGAGGCTCAGAGGGGAACATTCTGATTGGTGCTGGGTCCAGATTAAGAGCACCTCCAAGGCTGTCTCCCTCCCTCATTCACACCAGGGCATAAGCAAATGATAACAGTTTTGAGAGTTGGACAGTGGCGGGAACATTGGGTTAGGAATAAGGATGCAGGGCTCGAGTACAGATTGTCAGTGAGTTGCTGTGTGACCTAGGACAGTGACTTTCCTCTCTGAGCTTCTGTTCCCTCCTCTATGAACAGGGACACTCAGCTCCGTGAGATGATGGCTGCCAAACTGCCTTGCTCAGGACAGAGCACCTCCGACCTGCAGAAGGCTGTTGCCCTAACTGTCTAGTAAACTGGCCAGGTAGTTGCCGCATCTGTGAAATGGGCATTATAATTCCCACTCCCAGGGCAGCCGTGAGGAGGAAGCAAAAAATGTCTGTGAGAGCACGAACATCATGCCTGGCACATAGTAGATGCTCAAGAAATGCTGAGGTCATTGCTGCGGTCCATACACATGGCCCCCAGACCCAAGACCCAGGGATGGGCTTCAGGAATCGAGGGCAATTCTGAGGCTTGGTGACTGGTCTCTGCCATTCTCCATGTCAAAGTCTTTTTGAAAGTGGCCTCCAGACCCAAAGAGGAGGCAAAACAAACAAAGGAGCTTTCTCAGACAGAATTTTTTAAAAAATGATTATCTCCCTGCACCGAAGGAAAGCTGCCTTCCCCACCACACAGCTGCCAGACGCCAGATCCTGCTGTGCTTACTTTCCACTTTTGCTCCGAAACAGAGGCAGGGCAGGCTCTGTGTAGTGGTGGTGCAGCCCCTTCATACTCCTCCCCTGCAGACACTGCCTGCCTGCCGGGGCTCCCCAAGCCCATCAGCTCCCCTGCTGGAGATCTGGGCCCGTCCTGACCAGAGGAGAAGGCAGCATGTACCCGCTGCACATGCAGGTCAATAATGGCAGCTGCCATGGTGACAACAGGCCACTATCTCACAGGGACATTCCCGACCAATCTGGTCTGGGCCTCCCCTTCCCAGATGCCCGCAGTGTCCAGGACTGTCAGGCAGCAATTTGCCACAGAAAGGGGCCTGGGTGGGGCCCCCATTTGAGGCCTGCTCAGCTCCGAGCCCTCCACTGCCAGCTGCAGAGGCCCTTCGTCCCTGCCCTCTGTCCTCCTGCCCCTCCCCAGGCCAGCCCCTCAGGACCTGGGAGGCATGAAAACAGGCATCTGCTTCCCAACAAATGCTTGGGGTGAGAGGCAGGGGACAGCCCTGCTCTCCTGAAGCCGTGTGCGCTGCTGGGTTATTAATCCTTCTGTAATTAGGATTCTCTCCTCGAATCTGAATCTTGTATCCACCAAAGGAGACCCCCTCCTGGGCTTCACCCTCGGCCCCTGGTGCTTCCTTGAAAGGCTTTTGAAGAGTTCTTTGAAGAGAAGCCGCCTCCTTGGGGATGGGCTGCAGACCGCCCTGCTCCGCACTCCAGGGTGTCTGCACAGAGGGGGAGGTGAGCAGAGAGAACTCAGCTCTGCTGTGTGTCCTCCCGCAAGTGCCGGAACCTGTCTGGGCTCAGTTTGCACGTCCTTATCACCAGGGATGTGGGCAGCAAGTAAAGGGAAGAAAGTGGGTGGCATAAACCAGTGTCAGTTCCCTCCCTTTGTTGCTAGAATGTGTTACCCAGGAATGGACCAGCCTCCGGCTTTGCGTTCTCTCGGGGCCAGTGGGGGGACATTGGATACAGGGTGAGACCCCGACTTCCAGTCAGACAGGCCCGGGTTGGAATCCCAGCTCCTGCACCAGCTGTGCGACTTTAGGCAAGCCATCTGGCCTCCCTGAACCTTGGTTTCCTCATCTCCAAACGGGGCAATTATGCTGAGGGCTGGTGAGGATTGGATGGGACATGGACAACGGTGACAAAGCACCCAGCACGGGGTCCCCTGGCAGGGGGTGGGGAGCGCGTTGGGGGCTCAGCACAGATTGAACCAGAAAGAGGCCATTCTCCTCCCTCCCCCTGAGGGGGAACTGTGAATTCCCGGGTCTTGGAGGAGCCATCCTCTTCCTGGGGTCAGAAAAGGCATCCTCCTTTGAGGGGCCGAGGCCAGGGATGGCGCCCCCGCCTGGCATTCTCGGGGTCTGTCACTCCAGCAAGGACGGCAGCGGCCCGGGCTTGGGGCGGTGTGTGGCGCCACCTGGTGTTCACGAGGGGACAAGACAGGCCCGAGCTGGACGACGTCCCGAGAGACACGAGGAGCCAGAAGCTGTTAGTGGAAGACCGTACTGAGGCAACAAGGCGGCCGGCGGCCCTGCCCTGGGGACGGGCCTTCTGCTGGGTATACAGGCACACACAAGATACGAACAATAAGTAGGGAAGCTGGTCGCAAGAGCAAAGAAGACATTAAGTGGCTAGGGTGTCCGGGAGCCTCACTGACAGGTGATCCTGAGTCAGACCCGAAGAGATGGAGGGCTGGACACGCAGGTGTCTGGGAGGAGAGCGCTGCAGAAAGAAGAATCAACCAGTGCACGGGCCAGGGACGTGGTCGGGTGAGCAAAGAGGCCACGGAAGCAGGGGTAGAGGAGAGCAGAGGCCAGAGGGGTGACAAGGGGCCCAGGGTGTGTGGCTGCTGATTGTGGTGAGGGCTGTGGCCTTTACTCCGCATGAGAGGGGAGCCATGGAGGGTTGGGAGCAGAGGCACGATGTGACCATATTTTAACAGGCTCCCTGGATGCTGGGCTGGGCTCAAGGGCAGAGCATGAAGAGCACCCAAAAGCACCTCTAGCGTGAGGTGGTGGTGGCTGTGAGGGGTGAGAGGGGTCAGATCCTGAGTGCGCTTTGAATATAGAGGCAGCAGGATTTGCTGACAGAGCAGACATGCAGGGGAGACAGAGAGAGACTGTAGAACCACTCTGCACCTTTTGGTCTCAGCAGGTGGCTGGCTGGAGTCCGCATGGGCTTAAATGGGGGAGGCCGGTAGAGGAGCCTGCTGGGGACAACCACCAGGGACTCCAGTTTGCACGTGTGAAGTTTGCCATGCCCGTGAGACACCAAAGTGAAGAGGCCGAAGAATAAAAGACTCCCCAAACTTCAGCATGCATCCAGATGGATGGGTGCTCCCACCCCCTCCTCCCCTGGGTCGCTGATTCAGTCAGCCTCAGCTGGGGCCCAAGATTCTGCATTTCCAACACGTGCCCAGGTGATGCTGAAGCTGCCAGACTGAGAACCACACTTGGAGCTGCACCAAAGCCAGCAACTGGATATACGTACGATTCTGGTGTTCAAAGGAGAGATCCTGGCAGGGGATGGAATGGTGGAGGCACTGGCACATAAATCCAAAGGCCAGCCGGGCCCTCCAAGGAGTGTGTGCACAGAGTGCAGCAAAGACACGCCTGAGCCCTGGCTCGCCCATGGCAAGAGGTTGGGGAGATCAGGGAGGACCTGCAAGGAAAACTGAGATGGAAAAACTAGTGAAGTAGGAGGAAGACCAGGCAGATGTGTCCTGGGAGCCCAAAGGAGAAATGTCATTGTTAATATGATACATGCTGTGATTCTTTTTTTCATTTATGTATTTATTTAAGAGGAGCTTAATAGCGCATAGCATTCCCAGACATCACTGCTAGGAGTTGCAACTCCAGGCTGGCAATCCGTAAGCTACAAGCTAGATTGTCAGGAGGCCTGTCTTGGAGATCCAGCTCTACATACTTGCTGTGTGCCTTAGGCAGGCCACTTCACCTCTCTGGGCTTCTTTTGCTTCCATATATAAATGGAGCGGGAAGACTTCTTAAAGTAAGTGTCTCGAGAGTCTCTTTCAACTCTAAGTCTCTTTGGTATCTTAAATATCAACCCCTCAGAGGGGCCTTCCCCGACCCCTCTCCCCACTGTCCAAGGTAGCCCTCGCCCAAGCCAGCATGGTCTTCACAGAACGCTCACAGCCTGGAGCTTCCTGTGCATGCACCTGCTTCCTTCCCGCTGCTGCTTCCCACACTGTAAGCTCCAAAGGGCAGGCCCAGCTGCTGTCTTGCTCAGGGTTTTGTCTCCAGCCAAGAGAGGTGTCTCTGCAGGACCTGTTTTTAATTCTGAGGAAAATTCAGAGCTATTGGAGCATATTGAGTAGCAGAGGACAATGATCCCACTTAGATTTATAAAAGGAACCCTGGCTGTGCAGGCAGGGACACCATCAGGAAGCCAGGCAAGGGCCATCGGTGCCTGGGCCAGGGGCAGCAGGGTGCAGGTGGCAGAGACAAGCACTGGCCACACTCAGGGCATATGTGGAAGGTCGAGCCAGTAGGACATGCTGATGGGCCGGGTATGGGCGTGAGAGAACCAGGGGCATCTCCAAAGTTACCACTGAGCAGCAGGGAGAATAGAGCTTCCATTAAGTTCCACGGGGGAGACATAGGACAGGTTTGGGGGAAAACATCAAGAATCTCATTTTCTGAAGTCTGGGAGCTTTCTATTAGACATCGACATGGGATATGGAGAAGGTTCTGGAAATGGGAGTGTGGATTTGGGGGCCTGGCGAGGGGTATGGATAGTGGAATCATCGGCACAGAGACAGTGTTCAAAGCTGTGGCGCCCGGTGGGATCACCAGGGGACTGAGGGTCAATAGAGAAGAACAGAGCAAGGCTGAATCCTATGGGGACAAGAAGGACATGCGGGGACAGTGGAGGCAGGAAGCAGAGGGCAAATGGGTCAGTGCTGCGAGGCCAGCCAGCTCTGCCATCGGAGGATGGCAGTAGAGAAGCCAGCAGTGATTCATCCACAAGGAGAGCACTTACTGGGCACCCACTGTACATGGTGACCTCATCAATAACCCAACCAATCTAACGTGGTCTCACTTCCTGATCTGAGCTCTCTGAGCAGGAGAGGAATGGTGGACCAAAGAGACAGACAGGTCCCCCAAGACCACACCACAAGCCAGTGTTAAAGCAAGAGGAGGGGCCAGCTTTTAGGGGACAGAAAGATGGACAGCTCACAGATACCTTCTACAAGCCAAGAGCTCCACCCACATTATTGACCACCCTGTAAGGCAGGTCCCATAATCCTCACTTTACAGATGGATAAACAGAGACTTGGAGGTGTGAAACAACCTGTCCAAAGTCATCACCCGTAAGTGGCAGGGCCAGGCCTGCAAATCAGGCTGTCTGAACGCAAAGCCCGCCTCCAAGTCAGCGGTAGGTTGGCTCCCAATCCCCCACCACCAACAACAAAACGGTGGTCAGTATCCAAGAAACGAAGGTACACATGTGTTCAAATATACAAGGAGTCAACACCTTTTAATATAAATGTTATTTTTATGATACCAGCATCTGCCTCTATTTGAAGAAAGACATACATACCCAGGTATATCCTGCATATGTGGGAATACGGACTGTCCTTTCCAGCTACTCCCCAGCCTCTTGGAGCCCCTGGCCCAGCCATCCCTCTGACCACCCACTCCCCCTTTTGCCCAGACTTGAATGTCTGGCAAGGGCTTCTCACCGGGCAGCTGCGGCCCCAGTCTGAATAGCCACGCCTACCTCTCTTCCACTGTGGTAGGCGCCTCCCCTGCTCTGCCCTTGCCTCACTCTTTAGTCCGTTCTTCTGCCAGCAGACAAAGGCAGACTCTACGTGAGAGTCACACCGTGTCTGTCCTCTGCACAGAACCTCTCTGGTGCCTTCCATCTCACTCAGAGCAAAGGCCAATGGTCCCGCGCACTCTGAACCACCCTACCCAGCCCCACACACGCCTCGGCTCCTCCCCTCCATCCCTTACCCATGAAGCTCTGGCTGCTCCAGCCTCCCTGCCATCCCATAAACATGGTACCCAGACACCTGCCTCAGGGCCCTCGCTCATGCTGATCCCTGTGCTCTTCCCTGAGACATCCGCGAGGCTCACTTTCCCTTTAGTGAGAGTTTCCCCGACCCCCTCCCAGACAGCAACGCTCCTCCCCTCCTTCCCTGCTTTCCTGTTTCTCCCTGGTGTCTTCACTATTTAATGTCCTCTCTGGTCCACTGGTTTCCGCATGTCCTTCCTGTCTCCCTTCATCTCTACTTAAATAATGTGGGTGCCACGGGGCAGCGGTCATGTTCACTGCTGCTTCTCCATCCCTAGAATGGTGCCAGGCCCAGCTTGCAGTCAATACTTGTGGAACAAACAAATGCCAAATATAATAAAATGGCGCACGGACTCTAGGAGAAAGATATGTCATTCTCTTCCCGGTTCAGCTCAAAGCAGAGAGAAGTGAGAGGAGCCCAAAGGCTGAAGCAGGCTCCTACGGGGGCAAGGGTGCTCGGAGATCTCAGAGGCCCAGACTTTAAACAAGAGTTGAGATGCCTGCAGGAAGGCCCATGTTGCCAGACGTGCAATTTGCATGTCAGAGAAGGACAGCCCCACTCTCACCTTAGCCTGTGCCTCAACAGCCCCGTTCAAGGCCATCTGTCCCTAGAGGGAGGTAGCCAGCCCGGGTTCCAGCCTGTGCTGCTGCTTACAAGGTGGGTCTTGGACAGCAGTTGCTTCGGCTTGGTTGTCCTGAGCCTTGTGCTGTGCCCAGCCCGTGTGGGCATGCAGCCTGCCCGCTAACTCGGGGCACCCTCCCAGTCATCTGTACAGCCTGCAGCGTCCCCAGTTTCCAGGGAGGAAAGCAGGCCCGGGGTCGGAAGGGCGGTTAAGTCACTTGCCTGAGGACACACACTAGTGCCTGAGACAGTTGACCCCGTAGTCTAAGGTCTTGACAGCAATGGAATAGGAAATTATTCTACCATTCTGAGTGGCAGTTTCTGAAAATTAAAGCAATAGTTGACATATCTTAGGGAGTAGGTGTGTCACTTAAAGGTGATAATGAGGGTCCTCAGTCCCTCCAATAGACCCTCCTCCTCCTCTTCCCCACAGCTCCAGCGCCCAAAGCAACCCTGTGCGTTGCGTAGTTCCTGGGGGCAACCAGGCCCCACATACAGCGGTGTCTTCCTTCAGCTCCTGGCAAATCATGTGGCCATTGCCTACACTCCCATGACAGGACAGTGGGAGCCGGAGCCCCTGAGGAAGCCTCAAAAACATCCTCTCCCCCGTGTCCCCACTTCCTGGGTCCCCGCGCTCGGACGAAGCTGTCCGGCCATTCCGGCTGTGACCAGCAGGGGGCAGCAGCAGCCTGAGGAAGGCCCGCAGGCCCGCACACGGGGACCACGCAGGTGTCCTCGCGGGCAGCCCCATTTCCCCGCAGGGAGCAGGAGAGGCACAAAGAGGTCGCCAAGCAGGCGTTCTCTGGTTGAACTGCCTCTGCTCCCCTGCGGCGGCCTAACACGTGTTTATTCACGAGGTCCCCGTGAGGTTGTTTGACCGAAGCCGGTCCTGCTGCGCCTGTTCCTAGGACCACCGCCACCACCGATTAGCAGTGATAACAATCTGAAGGCCTCCTAGATGATCTTTAATTTTCCTCCCAGACTGACAGTCGATTCTATTTAGACTTACAGGCGGCCCAGCAATCACTGAGCACAAATACTGTGTCCACCTGTGTGGACTCCTCCCAGCAAACAACCCTGAGAGGTCGGCTCCGTTATTATTTTTATGAAATGAAACGTCAAACCCTAAACAGAAGTGATGTCTCAAAAACTTGGCATAATACATATAAAATCTCCGTCTGTTGGATATTTAAGTAAAACACACACACCTTCAGGTAGGCGGCTGTTGTGGGCCAGGCTGGGGAGCCAGACGTCCTGGGTTTGAATCCCGCCTCCACCCCCTACTGTGTGGCCTTGCTGGGTGACTTCACCTATCCCGACTCACTGTTCTCATTCATGAAATGGAAATAATGACAGAGGCAAACTCGTAGGACTGTTTCTCACGAGGAGTGGATGAGGTAATATAGGCGGACACACGGTGTCCTCCCTCGGTGACTGCTGAGCTGTCTGTGGCTGTAAGGTGACTTCCTTCCCGTGGCCCCATGGCACCACCTCACTTGTGGAACCTTCTCTCCTCCCGTCTCCCCCTCAATCACTTTGTAATTCAAGGAGTCATGAATGCTCTGCCAGGAGTACAACTACTCGTAAGTCAGGTCCTTTCTGCCTCAGTGACTCAGTCAGAGGAGGTTAACTTACCCCCCACACACAAAAAAGATCATCGCTTTGTACCATAAAGAAGCTTATTTCTCTCACACATGAAAGAAGGCAGGAGGTGACTGGCACAGGGCTGGTACAGCAGCTTCAAGAAATCATAAACTTGGGCTCCTTCTACCTTCCTGGTCTGCCAATACCAGCCCATGGTGGTTACTTCACAGTTCAAGACGGCTGCTTGGGCACCAGCCATCGGTTCCATAGCTGATGGCAGCCTGCTCTAAGGCAGTGGCAGTGGCTTCCAGAGAGATTTAGGAAGAAGAATCAACAGGACTTGGTGGCAGATTTGCTTTGGAACTGGGGAGCAAGGAGGTGCCAACAGTAACTCCTGAGTGGCTGACTTGAGAACCAGTTGGATATAGTATTCCCATGTCCTGAGGCAGAGACAGTGGTCCCGTGGCCAGGAAGTGGAGGGCACTAGGGAGTCACAATATGCGTTAGCATGTCCACGCTTTGAGGAGGCACGTGGGGAAGAAGCCTGGGCAACCCAGCGTGGGGCTCGGAAGACATGAGCAGGGTGTAGAAAAGGCATGACTGCATCTCGGTGAGCTTGCTCCTCGAGCTGCCATCTTGAATTTCAGGGGACACCTGCCGGGTGGTTTGGGCTGCGTGCCCCTGCCTGACGGAGCACCCACGCTACAGTCCAATATCCAGAGTAGAGTTAAAATGAATCATTTTGAGGAAAAAAAATGAGAATGAGAATGTTTGATACTTCAGGCTTTTGACAGGAGAAGAGTGTCAGTTACTCTACATACACACCAAGGATATGAACTCAGCCAGAGATCATAGCATGGGGGTGGGGACAGACCATGTTTACTAGAACCTCCCAATGTGTGCCAGGCATATGCATGTGTATTTGGGGAGAAGCGTCAGTATTTAGAATTCTCCTCCCTGTCTCGCCTGAGTCGCTGGCGCTCCCCATAGTTTGGAGAACTGTAAAGTTTGGGAACATCCTGCCAGAGAAACAGCTCATGGAAGGTAGGCTTGGCATGGCGTGGGCAGAACGGACTCCATGCTTCCTTCTGATGCACAGAAAATGGGCAGAGGGAGCATTGTCATTTAAAGAGAACGAAAACTCCACCCCAGAGTTGCTTCCTCCTTTTGGCTTGCAGTTGTGCAGAAGATAAAAAAATCCAGTGAATCACAAATCTCTTGGTTGCTAAGTAAAAAGGATATACCTTGGCTGCTGCTCGCCTCCCCAAGGAAAGGATTCACATGGAGGCGGAGCTTTGGGCCCTCCGCCCCCTGGCCTGCGGGCATGGCCTCCTTGTCATGCTGGGTCCCTGGAAAGAGCCTCTTCCCAGACTCACCTCTGTGCTGCACCGCGTTTCTCTCGGGCTGTGGACTTGGTCAAGGTCAAGGCATGAAGAGAAAGGTGCAGCAGCCCCTGCTTGGCCCTGCCATGATGGGGGAGACTTTTCAGAGCCTGCCTCTCCCTCCGCACAAGGGTCTGCATGGGCGCAGTCCCGGGGGCCATGCTCGTCCCATGTAGAGATGGCTGTCATCCCCATCTGTGTTTTCTCTTGCAGGTAAGTCAGGTTCGAGCAGTCGGGAGGGCTGTGTGATGACATACTTGGCAGTTTGGGAGCAAAAGCCACCACAGTAAGACACAATTGATTCCTTGCATCTCACCTTTCTGCTGGGGTGTTCCTCCAAGTGTGGACTTCCGTCCCCAAGGAGACTTCTCTGGGTCTGGAAAGGACCCCTAACATTGGTTGGGGGAGGCAGAAGGATGGTGACTTCTGGGCCCCATCAGGCCAGGATCTGGCCCCATTGTCTGTGCATGTGGCTTGCACTGGGCTGCCCGCTCCAAGGGGCGCATCTCCCCATAGTCTACGATGTTGGCTCCCAAGAGCTGCCCTGGCACCTTCAAATGGCTAAGACCTACCAGCATGGGATGGAGGGGTGCAGGGGGCTTTCTGGGACCTGGTCAGTCCTGCCTGGGTGCTCAAAAGGCCCTCGTCCTCGGTGGCATGCAGCCTCGGCCATTTACACACTCATGGCATCCCATCAGTCACGTCACTCACCCCCGGCTCTGTCGCCCTTCCCATCACTTTTCTCCCACCCATCACCTCACGGCAGGGCTCCAGTGAGGGGAAACGAGGTTTAGACTCCAGTTACCTGTGTGGGGGGAGGTTGGATCATGAGGTCTTTGTAGGGCCAGGTTTCTGCAGTGACATTTGGTTTCTGGCACTCAAATGTCGAAGGTTTAGGAGGCACCTGCTGGGGTGGCACATGGAGCATCCACCGGTGTGTGCAGCCCGGGTACTCTGCAGGTGGATGGTGCTGCCGCTTGGCCAGGCCCTGGGAGCCAACCCTCTCCCGAGCCTCTTTGGTGCTGCCTCTTCACCTGCTCCACGGCTCTGGGCCTTGGGACCCTAGTGGGGACCAGATCCTGGGCAGAGCCATCTCTTGCCTTAAAGGGAGATGGGGACAGTTCCTGCCAAGTGTTATGCGAATTCATTTTCTCTGGATTTTAAGGGAATGGGACATACCAGGGACATGCAAATCACTGTTCCCAGGACGCCTTAGGAAGAGGTGCTCCCAAAGGACTTGCAAAGGCGTTCCCCTAAGGTGGTTTGGGTTCTGTATGCACTGGAAATGTGGGGTGAGGGTTATATGTCCTCAAACCCCAGCTTTAGGGAAGTAAGTCTGGGGCCAGAAACCAGGGCTTTGCCCGGAGCTCCCCTGCTACCGTGGTGGAATTTCCCGGAGACCAGGCAGGTGCTTTGGGCCTGAGGATGTTGACCAGCACCTCCATCAGTGGCTGCTGCCACAGAGCAGAGGACACTCTCTCCCCAGGAAAGACCCCATGCCCACCGCTGAAGCCCAGGCCACTTTGTCCCTGGTCCCTGGATCCCAGCATCAGCTGGGGTAAGAGCCTCCTCTTCCCTGGGTCCCGGCCTAGTGTCAAGGGCCCCAAAACAATATCATTTCTTGGGGATGTTTTGGCCTTCTGATGGGCTCTGCTTTCCCCACATCTGATTGGTAGAATGTTCCTGCTCATACAGCGTTCCAGTCTTCCCAGGCTGGAGGCTTTTCTGCCATAAAAGGAGGTCTTTGGAACAAAGGGCTCAGAAGCACAGGGTCCTGTGGGGAGGGTGGTCGCTGAAGTGCCCATCTCACCGCAGGCAGCGAGGTAGGGCCTCGGGGCCCATGTTGTTCTTCACATCTGTGTCCTAATTATGAGGTAGCTGCAAAGGCCCAGTGAGCAAAAGTGTGGCTCATTTTCAAGCACTTTAAAGGTATCTTTTAAAGTATCTTAAGGTAATCCATCGTGTGATGGTTATTTCCCGGCCCCAGGAAGGGACGTTCAGACACAGGAGGGAGCATCTGGGCATCTGCCCCAAGCTCTGGGTCTCTGGGTGGCAGCATGGTTGACCCTGGTGATTGCCTACGTGGCTCCCCTGGATCTCCAGACCTAAGCAGGGATGGGCGTGGGGAGTCCAGCAGTGTCCAGAGGTCAAAGGAGAGCAGGCAGCATGCAGTGAGCACCACTGTGTGCACACAGTGCCAGGAACTTGACACTACCTCCGGGGCGGTGGGAGCCGAGGGAGCATGCCCTCTCCCAGTGCACCCTGTCATCACAGGGCCCCACTCACCGAGGGGACGTGGGGCAGTGTGGTGCCTCCAAGAGCTTCCAGTCCTGCTTTCCAACATCGTCACCAGAGCAAAGCCTCAGGGCCCCAGGTGCAAAGGACAGATGTGAGGGAGTCTCGAAGGGGGTTTATTCAAGCCCCTCCCCACCTTTTTTAGCCAGTCCACCTGCGAACGCTGCCCAAACCTGCGTCAGACCCCGCGGGAGGGCTGAGGGCCCAGCACGGATCTGGGAGAAGCAAACTCAAGTGCAGTTATTAAAATCAATATTCCGTGTAATGCACTGGAACTTGCTCATATCGCCCACTTAATCCTTAAAGCCAGAACCTTCTTGCCATTGGGATTATTGTCTCCACTTGGCACTGGAGGAAACTGGGATTCTGAGAGGCGAAGTGATTCCGGCCAGGATTAATCAGTTAAGAAGCGATGACTCTGTCAGTTCCGGAGCCGAGAGGGAGATACACAAAGCCTCGTGTGTAGCAAAATGCTGTTTTATTTTGAGCATCTGGGTGCAGATAGGCGAAGGCCAGAGAGCATCCACTCTGAGGGAGGGGAAAGAGGGGAAAGCCTTGGGGAGGTTTTTCCTGGGGGAGGACATCCCACCTGCAGAGATGGGGGGGAGCTTCGTCCTTATGGGAGGGGGAATAGGAATGCCGGCGCCTGCCTGTGGTCGACGTTAGATTTACAACCTCGGACTCTCCAAACTCCTACGGCTTTTGTTTCACAGCCTTTATGACATTTTCTGGGTTCCCATCCAGGACAAACCTAACAGAATCCAACTGCAGTAAGCTGAATAATGTCCCCCAAAAGGGGACCTGTGAATGCTACCTTAGATGACAAAAGTGACCTTGCAAACGTAATTAAATTAAAGCTCATGAGGTGGGAGACATTATCCTGTATCACACAGGTGGGCCCTAAATGTAATCACAAGTGTCTTTATAAGAGATGATGAATCAGAGGCCAGAGTGGGGCCAGGAAGGGGTCCAAGGCCAAGGGATACAGGACCCGAGAGAAGGCCAGGTTCTGTCCGGGAGCCTCTAGAGGGAACCAGCCTCCATGCTAGCCCAGTGCCACGCGTTTCAGACCTCTGGCTCCAAAGCTGTAAGAGAACAAATTTGTGATGTTTTAAGCCACCAAATTTGTGAAACTAAAACACCAGGGTTGTGCCCTGAGGGCTCAGACATCACCTTCATCACTGCTCTGCCGTGTAGTGATCCTGCAGGGCTGCACTACCAGGAGCTGGCATCTAGTCTGACACCTTTACTCTCTCTGGACTAAGGGACTTCTGAAGTCAAGGACCACAGCGTGTCACCACTGTGTCCCTAGGACCTGGTGTGTAATATACGCCCAGTCAGTGAGACTCAGTTTCCCCTAATTAGGAACAAAGAGGACAAACTATTTATGGCTGCTGTGAGTCCTTCATTAGATCTCAGCCTCTCTAGGACAGGGTCCCTCTTATCCCCAGTGTGCGGCTACTGTGTCTTCTTCACCCTCCAATCACTGTTGGAAATGTCGTCGGGCTTTGGGAAACAAAGCTATTAATAACAGCGGCAGGTGGGTCAGATAATGAAGGACCTCAAATGCCACTTTTCTCCTATTCTTTCTCCAAATACTCACCACACACCTGCCTGACGTCAGACTCTGTGCCAGCTCCTAGGGGTGTAATGGTGTCCACAGAAGAACAAGACCGCTGCTCTCAGGGACTGTCCAAATATGTGTCTAGGCAGTCAGCGACCAAGCTGCAGGGGACTTTGGAGCAGAAACTGAATGTGATCATATCTGTGAGCATCACCCTGGCTTTGCTGAGTGAGCTGCATCGGAGTGGCGGATGAAGCCAGGGGCACAGGCCAGAACCTACTGGATCAGTCCAGGGCTGAGAACCAGCAGTTATGTGACTGCCTGCCTCTCGCCCCAGACCGGGTGCTGATTTGTGCCCATGTCCCCAGCACCCAGGAAAGTCACAGAGTAAGCTCAGGACAAAAATGATGAATGACCCAACAGTTGAGGTAGGGAGAGAAGAATTTAATATGACTAAGGTTTCCAGGCACCAGAAAATAGAGGGGCCTTGAAAGAAATGGGCCGGTCAGCACGAAGGAGGGCCTGGCTGGCTCCATAAGGCCCCAGTACAGGCATTTGGCTTCCAGTCACAGGCAGCTCAGCAAAAGCCTCCTTGTTGCCGTGATCATGGTGAAGCAGGTGCTCAGAGCTGGGGCAAGGTGGCCCTCAGGTGTCAAGTGGGAGCAGAGAATCCGCAGGCCTGGGCAGCTAGCCCTGAAGCTCCAAGTCAGGCATCCAACCTCTTCTGCTCAGCTCCCTCGGGAGGGTGACGTAGTAGCCTCTCTTGCTTCGAGGGCCCACTGCCTCCATTATGTTTGACCCAAGGCTTGTGGCGAAGGCTTAGTGGCTAATTTGCACATGAGCCCCATTGTTGGTAAAATGAAGAGTGGGTGTGGATCAGCATTTCCCAAAGTGTGTGCTGTTCAGAAAATTAGGTCCTTGGTTGTCCATAGAGGTTCCATAGAGGTTACCTGACAATGGGGTTCTGTGGTTATATAAGACTCTTACGATTACCAGGGTCACAAACTCACCTCAGACAAGCTTTAAAAGGGGAGAAAGGTTTACATTGTATTTAAGATTGAAGGAGGTAACATGCTAACACTAATCAAAAGAAAGCAGTAATAGCTATGTTAATGTTAGACAGAGCAGGCTTCAAAGCAAAGAAAGGTATCAGGGAAAAGAGGAGCGTTACATAATGATAAAAGGGCCAACACTCCAGGAAGACTTAACAATCTTTGATGTATATGCACCTAACAACAGAGCATCAACAAACACTAAGCAAATAACAAAGAAATAGAAATACAAAGAGAAATAGATGAATCTACTGTTATACTTGGAGACTTTTAACACCCCTGTATCAGAAATGGGCAGCTCTAGCAGGCAGAAAGTCAGTAAAGACATAGTTGAACTCAACAGCACTGTCAATCAACTACATATAATTGACATCTATAGGCCATTTCATCCAACAAAAACAGATTACACATTCTTCTCAAACTCATATTCACCAAGACAGACCACATTTTGGGCCATAAGGCACACTTTAACAAATTTGAAAGAATAGAAATTATACAATGTCTGCTTTCAAACCACAATGGAATTAAACCATAAATCAGTAACAGAGAGATATCTGAAAGATCCCAAATAATTGGAGATGAAATCACACTATCCTAAATAACATGTGAGTCAAAGAAGAAATCTCAAGAGAAGTATTTTGAACTAAATGAAAATAAAATTACAATTTATTAAAATTTGTGTGATGCAGCAACATCGGTGCTTAGAGGGTAATTTATAGCATTGAATTTATATATTAGAAAAGAAGAACAATCTAAAATCAGTCACACAGGGCTCCACCTTAAAAAAACTAGACAAAGAAGAGCAAAATAAATCCAAAGTAAGCAGAGGAAAAGAAATAATAAAAATTAGAGCAGACTTCAATGAAATTGAAAACTGAAAATCAATGGAGAAAATTGACAAAACCAAAAGCTGATTCTTTAAAAAGAGAAATAAAATTGATAAGCCTCTAGGCAGGCTAACTAAGGAAAAAAAAGAGATAAGATAAGAATTACTAATATCACAATTGAAAGAGAGGATATCACTACAGATCCTATGGACATTAAAAAGATAAAAAAAAGAATATTATAAACAACTCTATGCCCACAAATTTGATAACTTAGTCAAATGGACACAGTCTTTAAAAGACACAATCTGCCAAAATTTACACAAGAAGAAAACAATCTTAACAACCTTATATCTGTTAAAGGAATTAAATCAATAATAACCTCCCCAAACAGAAAGCACCATGCCCAGATAGGTTCACTGGTTAATTCTACTAAACATTTAAGGAAGAAATTATACCAATTCTCTACAATCTCTTCTAGAAGGTAGAAGCAGAGGGAATACTTCCTAGCTCATTCTATGAGACTAGTATTACCCTAATACCAAAATGAAACAAAGACATTATAAGAAAAGAAAATTACAGATCAATATCTCTCATGAACATGCATACAAAAATCCTCAATAATATTAGCAAATCAGATCCAAAAATGTATAAAAAGAATCATATGCCACAACCAACTGGGACTTATCCCAGGTATTCGAGACTGGTTCAACATTTGAAGACCAATTAGTATAATAACCCATCACATCAACAAGCTAAAGAAAAAAATCACATATTCATATCAATAGTTCTGGGAAAAGCATTTGACAAAATTCAACACCCATTCATTATAAAAGCTCTCAGCAAACAAGGAATAGATGGGAACTTCCTCAACTTGATAAAGAACATCTACAAAAACCTGCTGCTAACATCATACTTGATGTTGAGAAACTACAAGCTTTCCCACTAAGATCAGGAAGTAGGCAATAACATCCCTGCTCACCACTCCTTTCAACATTGTACTGGAAGTCCTAGCTAATGCAATAGGACAAGAAAAGAAAATAAAAGATATATATATTGGGATAGAAGAAATAAAACTGTCTTTGTTTGCAGATGACATGATCATCTATATAGAAAATCCCAAAGAATCAACAAAAAAACTTGTGGAATAAGTAATTACAGTACAGTGTCAAGATACAAGGTTTATAAACAAAATCACTCACTTTCCTATGTACCAGCAATCAACAAGTAGAATATGAAATTTAAAATACACTACTGTTTAAATGAACACCCCCCAAAGTGAAATACTTAGGTATAAATCTAACAACATATATTCAAGAGCTGTAAGAGAAAAACTGCAAAACTGTGATGAGAGAAATCAAAGAAGAACCAAATAAATGTAGAGATATTCCATGCTTATTAATAGAAAGTCTCAATATTGTCAAGCTGTTGGTTCTTCCCAACATGATCTATAGATTCAATGCAATCCCAGCCAAAATTCCAGCAAATTATTTTGTGGACATCAACAAACTGATTTTAAAGTTTATATAGAGACACAAAAGACCCAGAATAGCCAATTCAATATTGGAGGAGGAGAATAGAGTTGGAGGCTGACACTATCCAACATTAAGGCTTACTGTAAAGCTATGGTAACAAAGACAGTGTGCTATCATAAAGAAAAAGATAAAGAAAAAAAAAGACAAATATATCAATGGAACTGAATTAAGAGCCCAGAAATAGATCCACATAAATACAGTCAACTGATCTTTGACAAAAGAACAAAGGCAACTTGTTTTTTCAACCAATGATGTTGAAATAAATGGTAATTAACATGAACAAAGGAGTCTATAAACAAACTTTACACCCTTCACAAAAATTAACTCAAAATGGATCATAAGTCTAAGTATAAAATACAAAACTATAAAACTCCTAGAAGATAACATTGGGTAAAATCTAGACAACATTTGGGTATGAGAATGACTTTCTAGACACAACACCAAAGCCATAATCCTTGAGAGGAATAAGTGATAAGCTGAAATTTATTAAAATTAAAAACTTCAGTCTATAAAAAACAATATTAACAGAATTAGAGAACAAGCCACAGACTGGGAGCAAGTATTTGCGAAAGAGACCTCTGATAAAGAACTGTTATTCAGAATATATGAAGAACTCTTAAAACTCAACAATAAGAAAACAACCTGGTTGAAAAATGAGCAGAAGAACTGAACAGACAGCTCACCAGAGAAGACACATAGATGGCAAGCAAGCGTGTGAAAAGTGTTCAACATATGTCATAGGCAACTGCAAATTAAAACAACGAGACTAAAAACTCATTGTTGTTTCTAGTTCAAAACTACATACCTAGTAGGATGGCCAATATCCGAAACACTCGACAACACCAGATGTTGGTGGGAATGTGAAGCAGCAGGAGCTCTCATTCGCTGCCGGTAGGAGTGCAAGACAGCACAGCCACCTTGGAAGACAGTCAGGCAGTTTCTTACAAACTAAACATACCCTAACCGTACAATCCAGCAATCACCCTCCTTAGTATTTACCCAAATGGAAACTTGTGTTCACACAAAAACCTGCGGCTGATAGTTGCAGTAGTTCATAGATATTTATTAGTAGTAGATGTTTTCATCATTGACAAAACTTGGAAGCAATCATGATGTCCTTCGGGTGAGTGGACAAACAAGCTGTGGTACGTCCAGACAGTGGAATATTATTAATATTTAGCACTAAAAAGAAATGAACTAACAAGCCATTAGAAGGCATGGAGGAACCATAAATGCATATTAAGTGAAAGAAGCTAATCTTCTCTGTCCTGGAGACCTTTCCGGGCTTCGCAGAGCCCGTGGCTGCGAGCAACTGGGAGAAGGAAGAAAAATAGGACAGGAGAGAAAAGGAGATTTTAAGAAGTATTGCCAAGGATTATAAATCAGATACCCTTTAATGAAAAGATTCTAATTCCTTTTCTAAAAAACAGATATATTAAGATATAGATGAAATTTTTAAATCTGTACACATTTATTAAAGTATAAAATTTCATTAGTTTTGACATGGGGCTGTACCCATGAAACCACCACAATCAAGACATGACTATAGCCATCACCCCCAAAGCCCTTTCTAATCCCACCTTCCATCCCTCCCCACCCTGCATCCCCCACCTCAGGTAAATGCCCATCTGCTGTCCACCACTAGACAGTAATTTGCATTTGCTAGACTTTTTTATACACCAGTCGTGCAGTATGTGATCCTTCCTGTCTGTCTCCTTTTCCTCAGTGTGACTATTTTGGGATTCATTCATGCGGTTGCGCAGCTCAACACTTCATTTCTTTCTGTTGCTGAAGCAGTGTTGCGATATTCTTCTGTATGGACATGGCACAGTCAGTCTGTCTACTCATTCGCCTGCTCGTGGACATTTGGGTTGGCTCCAGTTTGGGACTATTTCAAATGAAGCTACTATGCTGTTCATGTCCAAATCTTTATATGGACATGAAACCATATAGACCTAGGAGTAGAATTGCTAGATCAGGATTGACAGGTCCTGATCCTTAACTTTTTATGAAATTGCAAACTTGGGATTTTCCAAATTAGTTGTAGCCTTTTATATCCATCCTACCAGCATTCCACTCTGTTAGTAAATTAGATTTCATCAAAATATAATACTTCTGCTCCAAAAGACATCATTAAGAAAAGGAAAAGGCATGCCACAAAGTGAGAGAAAATATTTTCAAAGCATTATCTGATAAAGAGTATGGATCTAAAATATACAAAGAGAATAACAACCACATTTCCCACTAAGGTATGAATGACTGGTATGAGAAGCATGTTTTAATACGGAGCTTCTGAACCCAAAGGAAGCTCAGATCAGGGGAAATTTAGGCCTAGAAGCCAGGAGACGGGGTGAGCAGGACCTCATCTCTGGTGATGCATCTGAACGGCAGAAGCACTAGGGCTGTTCCTGTCTCTCAGGGGACAGCTAGGGAAAGGCAGTTCTCGGAGAGACAACTCTGGACTCCATAGGAAGAACTTTCTAGCGTTCAGGGTTGCCAAAGGCAAACTAGACAAGTCACCTGGAGAGGTAGTCAATCAAAGCCCAGGTTTGGACTGGGTCACATTAAATCCTTGTCTTCAGTCCTGAGATTCTTGGAGATCCGTCCTTATCAGGACAAGGTGGGTGGATTCTATCTACCCATGGGCTTGGGCCTGGGTAAGAAGTCCACGCCATTAACCCAGCATGGACGCCTGATGCTCGGATCTGACCCCAAACCAACGCTGTCCCCCAGCTGAACAACCCCATCCTGCCCACCCTGGTCTCCTCAGCAACTGCCATCCAGCCAATGGCAAAGCCCTCACCATCTGTGATCCACCACCTCCCTCCCACTGATTGTTTTCTTTTTATGTCTCCTTCCTGGACATTACTTATTCTTTACTTTTAAATATTTGCTTCCGTAAAAAAACAAATGAACGCCTGGGACAGATTTATAAAGAACGTGGCTGGAGAGGCGGGTGGATTAATTATTCAGCATCCTCTCCCTTTGTAACTATTTATCGTCTCATATGCATTTATATGATACCTATCACAGCGGATCTCGCCGCACGCCGGAGACATAATTTCTAGGGTGCGACTACTTGTCTAGGACGCATATATTGTATTGCAATACTATTTTATTTCTGACTGTAACGGCACGTGCCATTGTTGGGTAATTGTGTTCATGTTTTTAAATGTGAAAAATAATCAAATATAACTTGAGAGAGATTGTACAGTAATTCAAGGGGATATTAAACCACCAGGAAGTTAGTCGGCAAATAAATAGGCGTTTGTGGCTGTCAGGCTGAGCGATGGGAGCTGGCTGGCGTGGGGGAGGAGGCGAGAGAGGAAGACAAAGAGCAGAGCACAGCGTCATGCCTGGTCGCCTGGTTAGCTGCGCTGGGGCCAGGGGCTTCCGGAGGCCAAGAAGAGCAGGCCTGAAGTCACTGGGTCTCATCTGCGGTAGCCAAAAACAGGGGAAAGGGGCATTGCCCACTTAGGATGAAAAGCACAGGCTGGAGTGGAAAAGGCTGCAGGTTTTCAGGCATGTGTTTGAGTGACATCAGAGTCGGACTTGAGGGTACCTGCTGGGGCAGGGGGGGACTAGCCTTTTCTTACTTGTCTATAGTGTGCCAGGCATATGCTAATGCCTTTAGATGTATCAGCTCTGTTTTTAACAGTAAAACGTCCCTGTGGAAAGCCAGGCTCTGTGGCTCATGCTTGTAATCCTAGCAGCTCAGGAGGCTGAGGTGGGAGGACCCCTTGAGCCCAGGAGTTCAAGACTGCAGTGAGCTATGATCGTACCACTGTACTTCAGCCTAGGCAACAGAGCAAGACCCCTGCCTCCAAAACAATCCCTATGAGAAGATAGGTACTGCTGTCCCATTTTACAGATGGGGAAATGAGGGCTTTGAGTGGTCCAACAAAGCCTGGGTGCTTTCCCTGACACCGCTCTGCATTCCCCCCACCCTGCCCCTGAAAAACAAACAACAAAAACAAAGGCTCACTCCCTACCTTCCAGAAGCTTACAGACTTTTAGGTTGATTTGGGAAGTCAACAGGCCCAGATTTTCTTTCTTTGTTTTGCTTGTTTGGGATGAGAGAGCACACAGCTGGTGGGGGTGGGAGGTGAAGGAGCGAAGGTCTAGCCCGGCATCCACCCACCCCCAGGCCGAGGAGCAGGGAGCCAGACCCCTGGGCATGCAGACAGAAAGTGGAGAAAAGACAGCCCAGTGCTGGATGCCTTTTCTTTCCACTGGCCAAGAGCGGCAACATCTGTCAGAGTTTTCTGGACTTGGCATTTTACATCTCATCGTATGTGCGGGAAGAGTTGGAGAAACTCTCCCCCGGCTGAGCTGAGCCCCCAGCAGGTGTTTTGCTGCCGGGTGATGATCAGCTCAATGACTTTGACAAAGAGCAGAAAGCCGTGTAATGAACACGTCTTCTCCTTCACTTCCTCCTCCTCACTCTCCGTCACCGTCACCCAGTGTGGATCTGGGAGGCCACCTCTGGGTTTAAGATTGAGTTTTGTGCAATAATTTGTGAGACCCCCTTTGCCCAATCCAGCGCTAGGCTATGGATGCACATAAAAACCTCTAATTTACCGCTGAGTAAAAGGAACCAACTCTACTAACACTGAGCTGAAAGGGGGGACTTCTCAGAGACATACTGACGTGGGATGGCAAGTGGACCTCTGGCGGAACCAGGGCCTGGACAGGCGAGGCACAGTGCTCCCAGGAAGTTTCCTCTCTCTCTCCCTCCCTCCCTCCCTCTCTCCCCCCCCCTCTATCTCTCTCTCTCTCACACACACACACACATCTCTGCTTCCCTTTACCTGTAGACACGCAGTCACTTTTCCCATATACATGGCAAAGACAGCCACCACCACCTCCAATTTTATATTGAAAGCCTGGCCTCCCAGGAGAGAGTGAATTGATACCCTCATCTCAGCTCTGACATCCCATAGCAAAGACTGCAGCCTCCTACCCGGGGCCAAGCTTCTGCGATAAACAGATGCGATACAAATTGTGATATTATAAGAACAGCGCAATTTTCACTAAAAAGATTTGAATTGGGGGAGGACATTTCCTAGAAAAGAGGGCACTGGTCTGAGAAGCCCACAGGGGTCCCCTTTCCCTGTCAATACACTTTCTACAAAGGCCATACCGTGCTTTTCACTTGGCTACCTCTGCACGTTGCGTAAGTCCGTCTCTCCTCCACTCATGCTGAAATGTCCTCTGCACACCTTTCACCGGAGCTGACCCTTGCCCTTCTCTGGGCTTCAGCTCTGCCCCACAACTCCCCCAAGAAGGTTGCTGTCCTGGTCCCTGCAGCCACCGTGAGCTGCCTATTCCTGTGCTCTCCTGCTGTGGAGGGTCCGTGATGTCCACCAGGTGTTTGTTTCTCCATGTGTTGAACATTGCTGAGCACCTACTATGTGCCAGGCACTGTGCTCCGGTGCCGTGGGGAATACCCCAAAGGGTAGAATGCAACCGAAACCCTGAAGGAGCTCACATTCTAGTCATGTCCACAAAGAGGCAATAAATTTATAAATTGTGTATACTATTCTAGTCACAGTGAAATCGTGGCTGGGTATCCATTTAAAGAGGGGGAAGACTGGCTGAATCTGGGTCATTACAGTAGAAAATTCATATATAACCATTTACTCATGAATATTAATGCATTTAATGAGGGTAAAACTTATTACTTACAGCAAAGGATTCGTTCCAGCTACTGTTGGCTTTGCTCATTACTCTCCCATGCAGATACTCTCCATGGTTTACCTGCACATCAAGCATCTGGGTACAGCTCAAATCCACCTGGGGCTAAACTAGGTTAGCCCTTTGTTGACAAAAATTATAATGCTAACCCATTTCCAGAGTATTCTTGCAGCCAATACTTTCACATTTAGGTACATGATTTGCATTAACATTATCTGGTTAATGGTCTGAACAGAAATTTTCTTTATGCTCTTTGGAATATAGAAAGAAAACGTTAAGACACTGTAAAATGATGTTAACACTACCAAGTTCCGAACCCTATTTATAGTGTGTATCATAAAACCATTAGTTTGGAGCATGCTGAATTATTCAGAAATTCAGAATAATTCAAAAATGAGCTGGGGTCAGTTTTGCGTCATTACCACTTATAAAAATAAGGATCTGTAAGTTGGCTGGATAAAGGAGATTATAAAATAATGATTTAAGTGGCTCTGGAGTTGGCATGAAAGATAAAAATTAGGCATAGTCAAAATTATCCTCAAAATCCCTTAAATCATTTTTAAAATATAGCATATGTAAATATGCCAATTCAAAACACATCCAACAAAACCAATTTTTTTATCCAACATTGGGAGAAATTCCTTTCTTTAGTTGTGCATTAGATGAAGGAGGTGGAGTGCATTTGGGGCCATATGGTACAAAAAAGGCGGATGTACAAAAAGGCACACTAACGTTGATGTTAGTGTTCAGGTCACGCTCAACCCGGCGAGATGCCCTATGGGAGGCTGGTGGGGGCCGGGGCTGGGGGAAGGTATGACTCACTCTGGAGCGTGGCTCTGGCTGGCAAAGCTCGGTTTCCCCTCCACTCCCTCCACTCCCACTCTACTCTGGTTAAATTTATATACGTGAAACTAACAAATAGAGTGTTCTGTGGCTCCAGCCACGACAGGCCAACAGCAATTTCTATGCCCACCTCCACAAAGACCGGTCCCCTAGATGTGTTGAAGGCCATTTGGAGTATTTCAAGATCTGCAGAGCTGACTTCTTCCCTGGTTTCAGGCGGCACAAGCTGCTTTTGCCTCTCCTTGGTGAGTCAGAGTACAGGAGAAACTTGGCTTTCAGTGCGCAAAGAACAGGCACATAATGTGGCTGGGATCACAACCCCATTTCCACTCCACTTCTGATTTGCATCGATCGTGCTCTGAGAATCGACGTTCTGCTTGGGGAAACCTTGTTCTCCCAACTATAGCAAAGTTTGATTACCATGCTCCTGCTGTGGGGAAAAACGCTATTCTGGAAGCAAGTCTCTCTCAGGCCAATCCATCGTCTTGCTCATGGACTAATGGTTCCACCACAGGGCAGGAAATCAGAAAATATCTACTGGTGGGAGAAAGCTTGTGGGTGGTTTGTACAATTGCCCTGGAAAGTCCTTGGGGCCCCAAAGGCCTGGTGGGAGTCAGGGGAGAACCAGAGAGAAAGAGGGGGAGAGAGAGAGAGAGAGAGAGAGCGCCCAAAACAGGCCGGGCACTGACCTTCCTTCCACTACAAGGCTCAGAGCTCTGACCTTTGCCTCTCCTGCCTTCCCAAAGCAGCCAGAGTAGCATGGCTCTGAGGGCCATGGCCAAGGGGGATGTGACCTCTTAGCTCCCCAAGTCACTGGGAACCCCATCCTAACACCAGGCAATAGCTCCAGTCAATAGAGTGCTTATATCGGCCAGGCCCTGTGAGAAACTTCCTTTCAGTTTTCCTGAAATGAATCTCGGTGTACTCACCAGGTGTGCAAGAAATACACTATTATAGAATTAACTTCCATTCTGAGTCCTGGGACAATCCTGAGCCCGTCGCTGCAGCCTGTGTTTCCTGGGTTCCCCCCACAGGAGGCTGTCCCAGTTATCTGTTGTTGCACAACTGACTACCCTTAAACACAGTGACTTAAAAGAGCAAGCATTCCATTATTACCTCTCCATTCTGTGGGTCAGGAATTTGGGCAGGGCACAGCTGAGCGATTCTTCTGCTCCATGCAGCATTAACTGGGGTCACACAATGGGATTCAGCTGATCCTGGTCTAGACTGGCCTGTCCAAGATGGCTTTGCTCACATGTCTGATGCCTTGACAGGGACAGCTGGAAGGCTGGGCATGGCCACATCCCTCTCCCACTTGCTGTAGTGTCAGGGGCTTTCCAAGTAGTCTCTCTGGTCCACCGGTCTGGCTTTTCATGTAGCAGTTCAGGACTCCAAGAGACCAAGGCAGAAGCCACCAGTCCTCTTAAAAAGACCAGAGCCACAAATGGTGGTGGTGTTCACTAGGGATTTGGGGGTGGGGAGGTAGACCCACATCTGAGAGATGTGGTGAGCACTGTGGAGGGGAGGGGCATGCTTGAAATGTAGTTGGGGATGGGTATTAGGGGTCTCGATAGGGGGTAGGAAATCCTCTAAAACTGATTTATGTGAATAGCTGTACAACTTGGTAAATTTACTAATAACCATTTAATTGTACACTTAAAATGGAGTAAAGACATGGTATGTAAATTGCACTTCAATAAAGAAAAAAAAAAAAAAAGACCAGAGCCAGAACTGGCATAGAGCCATTTACTGTACTCTGTTGGCCAGCGCAGTCACAGGCAGCCCAGATTCAAGGGAGGAGGCATAGACCTGACCCCTGAGTGTACAGCCATCTTGATTCACCATGGAGGCACTAGGAGCGTGGGTGGAAGGGGGAAGGCAAGGTCTACCTCCTTCTCCTTCTCTGCCTGGAGCAGCAAATAACACAGTAGCTGCCTGTCTTTCCTGCCCCAGGACTCTCCAGCCAGGCAAGTCATGACTGTATTACCTCTAGGCCACCCCAGAACCTGATTCAAGAAGCGCCACCCCAGAGCCATTTGGAAATTCACTTGATCCTGAGTCTCCCACCGCTGCTAAGAGGGTTGCCTTCCCCTAAGCATGTCCAGCGAGGCCTGGCCACTCCCCGCCCTTCTGCCCCTTCTGGGAAGCACAGGATCTCTCTGAGAGGCTGCCGGGCCCCAGCCGCCCCTGCACACTTGCAGCCATCTCCCTCTGAGGGCTGCACGGCTCTCTCCTGGGCGCAGCTTCTCCTCTCACTTCTCTCCCTTCCCTAAACCCAAGGACCCCTCTTCCTGGGGAAGGTGACTGACAAGCCTCTAATGCCCTAGGGTCCTCCTTGAGATGTGTTGTCTTGGCTCTGTCTTTATCTGGTTCTGAGGCCTTGGGTCTTTTGCAAACAAAAGCCAGCTAGACTTGCTGCGTGTGCTTCTGCCCCAGCACCAGCCACCTGGCAGACTCTGCGTTCTGAACTGGGGCAGGTGGATAAGGGGAAATACAGGCAGCAGGAGTGATGGTTACTTTAGCAGTCAGGGTCCTGGGGGGGCAGGGGGGATTAGACGTGAAGAAAGCAACAGAAGGGAGTCTTGTGACAGCTGCTTCCAGAGGCCTGGGAGGGTTAAGAGAGGGATGAGGTGGGGCAAGACGCCCCAGGACGGAGCCACTGGAAGCAGGAAGCTACACCATCCCTGGGCCTGGAGGGCAGCAGAACCCTGCCAGCGCTACCTCTGCTTACCCTGGCTGCATCCCGTTAGAAGCCAGAGGTCATGGGAACCTGGGAGATGCCATCTGTGAAGGTCAGCTTCCGGGGGCAGGGGGCAGGGTGGGCCTGGGGGGGCGAATGCGTTCCTCCATCACAGTCACTGTCTCATAGATATTTTCCTCCCTCTCCTACATCACATAGCCTGCAAGGTTCGAGCACAACTGTGTGGCTGCCTCCCACTGTCCCTTTAACAGCCCAACGCGAGACAGCTGGGGAAAGCCAGCACGGCCCCTGGCTCCTGCCGTGGGTCTCACCCAGGCCCCCCGCAGCCCTGCCCCACACGCTCATTCATCAGCGTCACTCTGGTCGTCCACACGCACAGGCACAGCTCATACGCGCAGCAAAGCTTTAAGTAAATCTCTCAAATGAGAGCAGAGGTCCCAAGACAGTGGGGGTGGGTTGGGGCCAAGAGGCCTGGATCCGAGTCCCAGCTCCGCCGCTCGCTCCTTAGGGCAAGTGCCCCCTCCTCCCCCAGGCCTCGGTTCTTCACGTGGAAGGTGTGGGGTTGGCTCTATGACTCCATGTTGCCCTTGACCGCCCTTGATAGACAACTTGCCCCACATCATTCCAGGATCTCTCATTCTTCTCCAGCACATCCAGAAATAACCTGTCCTGTCCCCTAAGATTGCCACCTATTGGGAGTACGCTTGCAGTTAAAAACAGTGAGAGAGACCTGCAGATTGGGGGCAATCAGGTGGCCTTCCCACCAGGCCAGGCAGCCCTGGTTCTCCTCTCAGTCACTCAGCCATTCAGCAAACCTTGACCTGCTGTTGGACTCCAGGCACGTTAAGAAGCGAATGATAGCCAGGCCCTGGCCTCAAAGGGTACACAGATGAGGACACAGTACCCCTAAGAGGTATCTAAGGAGATTCCTTGATGGAGTAGGTATCACCTGAACTGGTCCTCAGGAATGGCATTGCAGGCAAAGGAAACAGCATAAGCAAAGGCACAGAGACCAAAAGAAAAAAAAATAGCATGAGGGATTCTCCAGAAGAAAAAAGAGTATTCCTACACAGCAATCACTTTTCTTAGACATGGTAGGAGATGAGTTTTGGAAGAGGGAGGGACAGATCATGGGGACCCTCATATGTGCGTAGGGAGCTGCTCCTCTGCTGGTGGTGGGCAGCCAAGGAGGGTCTGTCTCGTGCCCCATTGAGGCTGCAGCAGGGATACGGGGCGTATTTGGTGCATGGGCAAGTGCATGGAAGAAGAAGTTAACGGAGCTAAGTGACTTGATCAGATTTGCATTGGAGACCGTCACTCCAAAGGCTGCATCAGTCCCAAAGTCCTAGGACAACAATGTTTTCCACAATGAATCCGAATATATGTTGGTTCTTGGGTCCCTGTCTGGGGCTTGAGAGCCTAGAAATTCAGACAACCTCAGAAGCAGACAGGCCACGAGCAGCCGTCCAAGCCACTCTCTCCAAAAAAATCACGGGGCCTAGGGTTTGTGAGAGCGTTTGTGTGCTGGGACGCAGGCCCCGCATCAAAAGCACAGAGACACGCCGTAAGAAAGTAACTCCTCTCCTGGCCTCTTTCAGTGCTCGCTGCTTAAGGTTGAAGTTGTATTTCTTGCCAGCATGACTGTAAGTTTTCCCTAATACAAGCCAGTCTTCTCTGTTCTATTTTTAGAACATTATTTAACTGCTTTAATATATTTACATTTGCAAAAGGTTTTCATTTTTGTGCAAATATTTCCATATTTATACTTTCCATATTATGCAGATACTATCTTTCAACGCATCAATTTTAGATTTTGTCAATTGATTTCCCATTATGGTAGATAATGATTTGGCTTTCTTTTTTTTTTTCTTTTCTTTTCTTTTTTTATTGGGGGAAAACTACAAAGCATTTACAGTACAATGTTTACAGTCACAATTTGTAGTGAGCTGATTTCCCAAAATATATTACCACTCAAGTTGACTTATCTTGTTACATTCAAAAACCTACTCTGTCAA